>CM065741.1:404986-419986 GCA_033310375.1 Conus canariensis
TGCCTTCTCAGTTGAAAAGAAAAAATACTTGCTTTTAAGGATTACTGTTATCCTTAAGATTATTTTATTAGTGTCAATTTAGAGACAGATTTTAATCAAAATGGCTATGGTAGTATGAAATTGGTTTAATGGGGACATCTGTTGGAAACCTGGGAGAGGAATGATTGATCTGGCTTGCTGCCTAGTGGTTCAGTTGGATGACTGATAAAGGATGAAAGCAGATTTGCCGCCATGGTCAGGTGGCCAACTGATAGCGAAGAGCTTTCAGTATACTGGTATGCAACTCACTGTTAACATTGGATCGGATCAAAGTGTGTTTTGGCATTTCCATAACCAGGGTCAAGTGGATTTGAACTTGATAAGATCACTACTACTTTATTAGTGATGCATTGTCCCTCATTGTGTGTTTCCCAGTTGAGATGTTTGCTGAAGGTCTTTGATGGCTTTTGGTTTGGCCATTGTTATTATTTGTGTTTTTTCGCGCACAATCCTGTGCAGATTTTTATGTTTTGTATTCTTTTGCAGTGCCCTTTTTGAGTTTCCCACTCCTTTCTTCTTCTCTCTGTCACAACCCAAGTTTTTGTCATTAATCATCTGAAAATTGAATCAGCCCATGTTTTAGGTTAATATTGTTGTTTGGATTTTTGTCTATTTAAAGTATTAATAAAAATCGGAGGAGTAATCGTACAGTCAGAGTTTTGGTTATTTGTGGTCTGGGTCTGTGCGTTAGGAACCTGGGTTACACTATCATTACACATATATCACCTGAGAAACCAAGACCTATCATTACACATATATCACCTGAGAAACCAAGACCATATTAACACATATATCACCTGAGAAACCAAGACCTATCATTACACATATATCACCTTAGAAAACCAAGACCATATTAACACTATATCATCTGAGAAACCAAGACCTCTCATTACACATATATCACCTGAGAAACCAAGACCTATCATTACACATACATCACCTGAGAAACCAAGACCTATCATTACACATATATCACCTTAGAAAACCAAGACCATATTAACACATATATCATCTGAGAAACCAAGACCTATCATTACACATATATCACCTGAGAAACCAAGACCTATCATTACACATATATCGCCTGAGAAATACCAAGACCCTATTATTGCACATATATTACCTGAGAAAACCAAGACCCTATCATTATCAGATTTATATGATATAAACAAGACCCTGTTAATACTCTACATTAAGTGGAGAAAAAACAAACAAACAAACTCTCGCGTGAAAAGAAAAACACGATTAGTAACTAGCATGAAAAAAGAACGAGGGAAAAGACCGAATTTCACGTAAATAAAAAAAAAAGCCATTTAGAGTGCCCAATACCACGTGACAAAAAACAAGTCATTAGTGACTAACATCACGTGAGAAGAGCAAGTCTTTCTCACAGGCAATGACCACTTGTAATAAATTCCCAAATCAGTATTAGTATTACTTGAAAAAAAAATCATAATCAGTACCCTTATATTATATTAACAAGTGTGGACAAAGGAGTTCTTGAGCAGCATCTGAGGAAAACATACTCTGACCCACAGAGCAAAGCACCACTCGACATTCAAGGTCTGGTGTGGCCAACCAACCCTGAGGAACAGTTCAATGGCAAGCCTCCAACGTTGGCGGAAATCAAGAAGGTGGTCGACAAAGCCAGAGCCAAATCATCACCAGGGCCAAACGGAATACCTTACCAGCTTTACAAGAAATGTCCCAAGGTGCTGGAGTGGCTCCACAGGCTGCTGCGATCGGCTTGGAGAAACCAGAAGATCAGCGGCCAGTGGATGACGGCAGATGGTGTGTGCATCCCCAAAGAGCAAAACTCAAGTGACATCAGGCAGTTCAGGCCAATATCACTACTGAACGTCGAAGGGAAAATCTTCTTCTCTGTCATGGCAGCAAGGCTGACCAAGTACCTGATGGAAAACAAGTACTTGGATGTGTCAGTCCAGAAAGGTGGCATCCCAGGCGTGGCTGGCTGTGTAGAACACGCCACAATGATCTGGGACGCAATCCAAAAAGCAAAAACAGAAAAGAGAGACCTGGACGTAGTGTGGCTTGATCTGGCAAACGCATATGGATCTGTGCCCCATGAGATGATACAGTTGGCTCTTGAGATGTACCATGTGCCAAAGAACATCCGCGACATGCTCAAGAAGTACTTCAATGGCTTCTCAATGCGGTTCTCTACCAAGGAGTACACAACAGACTGGATCAACTTGGAAGTGGGTATTGCAATGGGCTGTGCAATTTCCCCAATACTGTTCGTGCTGGCAATGGAACTCATCTTGAAAGCAGCAACAAACAACGCGAGACAAACAGACCTTGGCGATGGATACAAGATGCCTCCTCTCAAGGCCTTCATGGATGACACTACAGTGATTTCATCCAGAGAAGACGAGACACGTCATGTGCTGAAGAGGCTGGACGACATAGTTGCCTCATCCAGAATGAAGTTCAAGCCAAAGAAATCACGGAGTCTCTCACTGAGGAAAGGAAAAGTGGCCGGATCTGTGGTCTTCAGTGTTGCCAACCAGGCCATTCCAACAGTCACAGAAGAACCAGTCAAGAGCCTTGGAAGATGGTATGATGATACGCTGAAAGACACACAAAGAGCAAAAGAAACCAAACAGATGGCGGAGGAAGGCTTGGAGACCATTGACCAGTGTGGGCTCCCTGGCAAATACAAGGTCTGGTGTCTGCAGTTCATGCTGATACCAAAGCTCCTATGGCCTCTGATGATATACGACATCTGCACCAGCATAGTGAAGGCAATGGAAGCCAAAATCAACAAGTTCACAAGGAAATGGCTTGGTGTCCCACCCTGTCTGACTGACATAGCGCTGTACTGTCGCCAAGCAAAGCTGAAACTACCACTGAAATCCATCCTGGAGGAATACAAAGCAGGGAAGATCAGACTTCAAAGCATGCTGGAGGACTCAGGAGACAAGGTGGTAGAAGCAATCAAGCCCCAGCTGAAGACAAGCAGAAAATGGAAAGTTCAAGAGGCGATGGATTCTGCAAAAGAAAGTCTCAAGATCAGAGAAATAACAGGACACACACAGACCAAAAGACAAGGACTGGGGGTGACCAAAACTGAATGGTGGTCAAAGGCCAAAGGAAAAGCCAAAAGAGACATGATGATTCAGGAGATGAGAAAAGAAGAAGACAAAAAAAAGACTCCAAAAAGCAGTCCAGCAGAGCCAGCAAGGGCAATGGACAACGTGGGAGAATGCACTCCAAAGAAGTCTCACTTGGAATGACATTTGGCACATGGCCCCTCTCAGGATCAGCTTCATTCTCAGATCTGCATATGACCTTCTGCCCTCAAATGCAAACCTCGTGAAGTGGGGGGAAACAGACGATCCTGCATGCCCCCTCTGCCATGAAAAACAAACAGTGGAGCATGTCCTAAGCTCATGTAAAGTAGCCCTGGCTCAAGGAAGGTACCCATGGAGGCACAACCAAGTGCTCAAAGAGATTGTACAAGTAGTCTGGGCTAGTACCAACACCACAAAAGGGAAAATCAGGACTCCAAAAGCACCCGCAACATTCTTCACGGCAGGAGGCAGCAAATCATGGCCAAGAACAACAGTGCCACTCGAAACATGCAGGCAGAGTCTGCTGGACGGGGCAGATGACTGGGAGTGCACTGCAGACCTCCCAGAATGGAAGAGTCACCCAGAGATCATCAGCAAGAGTGGCATGAGACCAGACATAGTAGTCCACTCTAAGTCAACCAAGCAACTGATCATGATCGAGCTCACGGTGCCATATGAGAACAGAATGGAGGCAGCTCAAATCTACAAGACTGAAAAGTATGCTGATCTGGCAAACAGCCTGAGGAGAGAAGGCTATCAGGTCAAAGTCCTCACTGCAGAAATTGGAGCTAGGGGGTTTGTAGGAACGTCTGCATACAGCCTCATGAAACAGCTCTCAGTTGCAGGGAAGGAAAAAACCAGAGCCCTGAAAGCAATGGCAGAAGCGGCAGAGAGGTGTTCAAGCTGGATCTGGTCAAGGAGGAACAAAAGTGAACTTCATAAGGCTTAATTTCCCTACAAATATCAGGTGTCCCTGTGGCTCAGTGGTTAAAGCGCGAGTCATTAAGTGGAAAATGAGCATGTCCAGAGGGTCATGGGTTCGAATCCCAGCCATGGCTCGTCCCAAGATGGGAAAAAAAGGGGCAGCAGAGGGACATCCGGAGTCATGAACCGGGTGTGGCCCAACCCCCCTAGAGTGTCAGGAGATAAGGGCCGAAACACTTGCTTGAAGGGGGCTTCTCTTCTGAGGACTCTCTGCTGCCACGCTCTCCACGAGTTTCTTTCTACTAACAAGAGCATCATCAGTACCGATAGGGAAATTGGAAGAATTCAAAAATCAGTTTCTGATATCATTGACAATAAAAAAAGTAATCAGTTCCCATAATCATACCATAAAAAGTTCATTATGATTCTGGGATACACATTTAAAAAAAAAAAAAAAGGGGAGGGGGGCAATAATCGGACTTCGTATCATGTGGAAAAGTTAGATTCGACAAGTAATCTGTAAAAAATGCATTCTGGGTAACGATATTAAAAAGTAAGTCCTAGTCAGTACTGAAATTATGTGACAACAAGTAATCCTCGGCTCCCGATATCAGGTGAAAGATTATGTGACAAGTAATCCTCGGCTCCCGATATCAGGTGAAAGATTATGTGACAACAAGTAATCCTCGGCTCCCGATATCAGGTGAAAGATGGCATTTTCGGTAGCACGTATGTGCTGCTGAAAAAAAAAAAAAAAAAAAAAAAAAAAACAGAGAAAAAAAAACATTGAGTACCCAGAATTATATGACAAAAAAGTAAATGATCAGTTCACAATATCATCTGTAAAAATTCATGCTCAGAATCCAACATCACCTGGAAAAAGCTATGATCAGTAGCCGATATCATGTGATAAAAAAGTAACAATCAGTTCAAAAAAATTCGTGAGAAAAGTCATAATTAGGACCCAGTATCACATGACAAAAAGGTAAAATCAGTATACGTTATCACGCAGAAAAGACGTAATCAGTGCCTTACATCAAGCGACAAAAAAATCATGATCATAACATGATATCATGTGAAAAAAGCCATAATCAGTACTCCCTATCTTGTGGGGGGAAAACTCAGAATCACAACCTGATATCCCAAGTAAAAATGAGGTCACAGTTAGTACACGAAATCATGTGAAAACGTCATAATCAGTACTCAATATTACTTGAAAAAATGATACTAAGCTTTTGATATCATGTGAAAAAGTCATACACCAGTGTCACGGTCGCTAAGCCGGACGGCCCTACCCCCTTACCCACGCCTATCACACACTAGGTCAGACAACACAGCACACTAACACAGTTTTACAATCACGCACGCTTCTTTATTTCACTCACACTCCATGGCGCCACCACTCACGCACATCCACAACTGCACACAAGTATCCCAATTCCCGCTGACTCACCCTACTCTACTATAATGACCTGGAAGACCCTAACCTAACCTGAAACACCAGTTGCGGTATATCACTGTGACCTGGGGACACAGCGATAGCCCGCACACGTGGTGACTAACTAATAGGGACAAGGATTTACCAAAGGGACTCTAATCTCTTAACGACTGCTACCACCCACACCTCTCCCCAGGACTCACCCTTCTCTTTTAACCCAGGACCACTACCAAACTGATCGCTGCGTCCCTAAGGGAGGCAACGACAAGTACCCTACACTGAACCGGCCACTACGTCCTAAAAGGAGGCAGTAGCTAACACCCCTAACCCTACTGCCTAACGCTACACCCCTTCTATCACAAACATGGGACAACCCATCCCGGCCCGGAAAGCTCCAGTCCTCGGCGCTGTACGTGGCCCCTCACAGGCTGACACCTCCTCGGAAGACTCTGCACCCCGGCGCTGACCGTGGCTTCCCGCGGGCCGACACCCTCCCCGAAGACTCTGCACCCCGGCGCTGACCGTGGCTTCCCGCAGTCTGACTCCTCCCTGCGATGAACACGACGAACCCAACGCACACACACCAGACGCCCTCTCGACGGGTCCGGAGCTCGTAGGACGCCTCCGCCTCTGAAGGCCCCACCGGACACCAAGGGTGGAAAAAGGCCTGGTGCAGCGCCCTCTCACAGGACGCCTAAACAGGGACGAGGAACCAGTGCCGGAGAACTCCCGGAAGAGCACCGGTAGCTGGAGGAGAGCTGCCCCACAGAAGGCAGACGGCCTGGGTGGTCTCCTTCTCCCGGAAAACCAACAGGCACTGGAAAGCGCCGCTCACCTGCCGGCACGCGGCAGTGGACTGCGGTGGTCTGGCCCCAGCCTCAGGACGGAGCAGGATACCTGCTGACACAACTGGAGGCCACTACTGTAGTGTTGCTACTACCCGAGTCATCAAGGCACATAGGCTACTTGGTAAAGCTTTAACTCTCCATCTCCCTTGCCTACTTCCCACTCGGGCATGAGAGTGACCCCTTAAATTTCGAACACATCCCCCAACCCATTACTCACTTTGGGGTTATCAGACCCATTTCCTGCCAACCCTTACAACAGCAGTAAAAACAATATTCTCTCTGAGCCAATCCACGCTATTACATATGAAATTATGAATCGCCCCAATTCTCGGAAAAGAAAAGAAAACTAATCGATCCCAACGCGGACTTCATGGGCCCCTTAGGAAATGCTACGTAAACTAGGAAATGGGCAGTTTCACAAGGAAATGTCTCCACATAATGATCAGTAGCAATACACATCTCTCAAAAAAAAAACCCATCAATTTCATCGGTTTACAGTTCCAGCATGTTCACACAAGAGAATCGGCTCGCAGCCACAATCCTTCACATTATTACCCCTCTTTGCACTGTCAATTATAACCATATATCAAAAACAACATGATTTGTTCGCCAAAATTTCCATCCAGCACCTCACTCTCATGTCATCTCTTGTCAGATAACCCAGTGGTTAATCCTTGTTATGCCAACACAACCACACTTCATACAATATTACATGCTGCACATCATCCGTTTTTATCCTATCAACTGCTAAGCTACTCGCCTTAAACTTTACCTTTCCCTTCTTTCTGCTTACTAAAATTCATAACTGGGTTGCCTCCCCACAACCTAAGATATCTTTCTCCAACCCCGTTCTGTCACAAACACATACATCCCTGCATGTGTGACGACTCGTTTGCTTTAAAAAAACTTATCATATGGACTCACTGTCCTGTACCAAATGCGTACGCCACAGATACAGTCTGCACGCGCACGACACCCGCGTCGAGAACCATGACTCGTAACGAAAGTGAGAAGACACCAATATAAGTTGAATAGTCACGACCGTACTCCAGTATCGACCACTCGACCACAAATTGGCCTTAGCCCTACTACACAGTTAACCGATTCCAATGCTGTGCAGGTCAACTACGAAATCGTAAATCAATTTCAACGAACTATTACTATTTATGACTGAAATTGAGCACAATCCCTTTATGATTCACGCAGACACATCCGCACCTGACTCATATTATGATCCTCACAAAAAGCAACCTCGTATTACCTTCTCATTGAACACACGGAAATTAACCTAGACAAACCACAAACAATATCTACATCACCGCCCATCAACGGTTATTATATCGAACCCACATTATCTAGCCAAACTGTCACATGACACTCGAACTCAGGAACCACTATGTACACTACTTACAGAATATACCGAAAAGAGGTAACAACACAAACCGGCTGACAACAAATTCCAATCACGGAACCAAGACAACATCATACCAGACAACCAGTATACGCAACGAACACCATACAACTAATCCCAACCTGAGACAACTACAGTACAACTCGCCATAATACAAGACAACACAACGAACTACAGCACACCGAACCTAACAGATCACCAACCTGGACATACAGACGATCAACCACACCAGTTCTGCAACTGGCTGACAGTGGCTGCTAACAAGGACGACACCGACTCAGCACAGGCCAAGGGCACCCAACCCCGACGAGGACCTGGCACTAACTATGACTCGAAGTCACTCTTCAAAACTAACGGCGCTGCCGCCGCACCTACAAGGAGTACGTCCACTCCGACGAACACCAGGGACCGAAGTGAAGCTACCCCAACGCATTCCGCCCTGGTCGGAATCAAGCGAACTCTACTCACCACACAAAACAACGATTGGTCAGAGCAGTGTATCCCTCCGCAGAGCTGACACACCTGACCAACGGACTAGTTGTTGCTCGTGCAACAACACGACAATTTACCACAACAACTCACAGACTTGACAACACAACAACAGCCGATATCCTGCCCCGCCTTCTCTGGTATAGAACCAAAGTAACAAAAGGGTAACAATCGGGAACGAAACCAACCTCCCGCTTCCATTCCATTCCTTCAATAAGTGAAGACTGGAATGAAAGAATATTGTATGTCCTATTTCCCCAGCCTCCTACCTAGCCTAATCTTTCTACCTAACCCTGAGGAACTTCACCTAACTCTAGCTAACTAAACCCCAACCTCACATACGCGCGAGCGCGCGCGCACGCAACACACACACACACACACATACACACACACACTCGCACGCATACTCGCACACGATCTCTATCTTGGACCACCACTACTCTTAAACACGTGGACGTACTAGTTTAGTACCGCCGATCGGTGACACACCCCCCTGCCTAAGTTTTAACTACAGGTTAAAACAAACAACTTCTCACTCGATCGGCGTTTTAGCCACACCCTACCTATGACAATCCAATTCTCTATCACTCATTCTGTCCTACTGTTACTTTTGATGCACTCCAAAACTTCCATCCCAACAGCATCAACTTTTAAATACATCAACAATCACAGGTTACATTAATCAACCTGGTCTAACGCTGCTTCACACGACCTTAACGCAGGCACTTATAGGCAGCCGTTACACTACGCACTACATATAAATTTCATAACTGAGGGGGCTCTGATTACGCACAACTGCTGTGTAACACGTGCTACAAATACCACACCCTCAGTAACACTTTGCTACACCATTCTCTACCAAAGATAACACATGCATAGCTTCGACAATGTCAACCTCTCACGACACAGGTTAATGGAACCCTCAGGTTTCTCTCTCTCTCTCTCTCTCTCTCTCTCTCTCTCTCTCTCTCTCTCTCTCTCTCTCTCTCTCTCTCTACGGCAAGCGACTCAAGAAGTCTGCCGCCACATTGTCCTTTCCAGACACTGCCTGCACCGTAAACTGGAATGCCTGCAGCTGCAGTGCCCACCTTGTGATCCTCCCACTAGTACTCTAGACCCCACAGCTACCTTCTTGGGTTTCGCCTTCAAGTCAAAATGTCGCTTGTATCTGCAAGCTGCCGTTGCCAAGTTCTCCTTTGCCAACTTGCACGTCTTAGCTATTTTGTTCCTTAGGTTGACGACGTACTCTTTTGCTGTGCAGAGCTCTTGCCTCTCGGGTTGCAACCACCGATCTCTCAGTATCTGCATGGGCCTGCGCATCAGTGGCATCTTTACAAGGGGAACTCTTGACACTCTTCCCGTATCCACTGCACGCTGACACCGGACGCATGACTGGCAGTACCGACGAATGTCAGCATGCATGCCTGGCCAATAGAAATGGCGACCAACTCGCTCCTTGGTTCGGGTGGTACCTAAGTGTCCAGACATGGGTACGTCGTGGCCTAGCTTCATCACCGTGGTCCGTAGTTCTGCTGGGACGCAGATCTGACTCGCTACGTCCTTGGGACCCTCAAACCGCCTGACCAGTACACCAGACTTCCGCGCGTACTCAACTCGTCCAAACTTGGTGTGGAAGTGCGTCCCTGCTTCACACGCACTCCGAGCCTTCCTCAAGGTTTCATCCTGGTCCTGCATCTGAATTAACTGCTGGGTAGAGGTGTTCAGAATGCATTCCTCGACGGGCAGTGGTACAGGTTCTTGTTGCTCCCTGGCTCTCTGCGCGCGTGTCTGCACTGCCCCTACCAACGCCGGGTCTGCGTATACAGGCACACGTGTCCAACCGGGATCCCCTACTCTCTTTGCGAAGTTTCCGATCAGGACTTCCTGCACAGGGCTATTCATGACCAAAACCTCCAACTTCCCTGCGATGAATGGCGACTTCAACTCTATTACCGCCACAGGTAACACAGACCTACATCTGGACTCGGCCAACACTACTGGCACTGTCTCTCCTGTGTACGCATCTGCCGGTACTAACCACTTAGCCACTACGGTGTGTCCGGCACCAGTGTCCCGTAATCCATTGGCCGGAGACCCGTTAACTTCTACAATGCACGCAGGCTCGTACCGCTGCTCAGCGCATGGGCGACACAACGTAGGGACTACTCGAGCTTGGGGCTGGTCACAACAATGAACAGCTCCAACAGAATGGGGCTCAGGGCATTTCCTAGCGATGTGGCCTGGCTTCTTGCAGTTGAAACAAACTATGGTCGATCTAGGCCCTTCTGATCTCCTGTTCAGCTGCTGTAGTGCACCATCACTTTGTTGGGACCTCCCTGTTGGCTGGCTCCCTGCTGTTTCACGTGTATTACCCAGGTTGGGCTGGTTAACTGTTCGGTCTTGCCTCGCCTTCCTCCCCAGTCTTTTGGCCTCTGCCAAAACCGTAGCTTCCGTTGCAAGTTGTTCCACAGTTTTCGGGCATGTCTTCCGCACCTCAGTTGTGAACTCTGGAGACAATAGCTGATAAAACTGTTCCTGGAACAGCAGATCCTTTACGTCCTCTGCCACACTCTCATCCTTGCCCGCTGCCGCACACCAGAGGGAAAACCACCGCTTCATCCTTCCCAGCATCTGGCCAAAAGTCTCAGCAGCGTCCTTCTTGATGCTCCTGAACTTTTCTCGGTAGGCCTCAGCATCTAGCCTAAAGTGGCTTAACAGGGCGCCCTTTATCTGATCATAGTCGCCTAACTCATCCGCACTTAACCGCATCACCGCTTCTCTAGCCTTTCCTCTCAGCAGAGACATCAGACGTGTGGGCCATGAGGTCTTACTCCACTTGCACATCTGGGCTACACGCTCAAATTGGGCGATGAAAGCGTCCACGTCGTCGTTCTCTCCTAACGGCTCAAGGTGGACATGCTTCGTTTCCTCCACCTCAATCAAGCGTTTCCTATGCGCTGCTTCATCTGAGGCCTGTCTCTCTTGTATGATTAGCTCTCGCTCTCTTGCCTCTAACTCGGCTTCATCCCTTCGTCTCTTGAGATCTAACTCGGCTTGCCGTGCTTGAACTTCTATTTCCCTTATTGCCCTTTCTTCCTCCATCTTCTTCCTCTGCAGTTCCAGTTCCATCTGTCTCGCTGCTTTCTCGTCTTCATCCTTCCGCTTTAACCTTTCCCTCTCCTCTTCATCCTTCTGCTTTAACCTTTCCTTCTCCTCTTCATCCTTCTGCTTTAACCTTTCCCTCTCCTCTTCATCCTTCTGCTTTAACCTTTCCCTCTCCTCTTCGATCTTCTGCTTCACCTCCAGTTCCCTCTGCCTAGCAGCTTTCTCCTCTTCATCCTTCTGCTTTAACCTTTCCTTCTCCTCTTCGATCTTCTTCTGCTTCATTTCTAGCTCCCTCTGTCTATCAGCTTTCTCCTCTTCTATCTTCCTCTGCTGCATCTCTAGCTCCCTCTGCCTAGCAGCTTTCTCCTCTTCATCCTTCTGCTTTAACCTTTCCTTCTCCTCTTCGATCTTCTTCTGCTTCATTTCTAGCTCCCTCTGCCTAGCAGCTTTCTCCTCTTCATCCCTCATCTTCTGCCTCACTTTCTCCTCCATCCGGAGCTCCAATTCTGCTTCTCTCGCCGTCTTCTCATCCTCATTACGTACTGAGTCTGTGACGAACTTGGCGAGGTCTCCCCCAGCTAAACCCATCGCCGCTCCCAACTTGGCAAACTTTGCATAAGCCCCCGTCCCCTGTTCTTGATCCACCCCCGCTCCCTGGTCACTAACCTTAGGTTTGGTATCCGCCGTAGGGGCCTGTGGATCCATGACACTATCGGGGTCGTACTGCGGATGGGCTCGGGTGTGTTTAGACATAGGGTACCCCTACCACCACAGAGCTAGCAACGGACAGTATGCGATCTGAGCGCAACTGGAGGTTCCTGACTACGCACTAGCCCCTGAAGCAACTCAGCACCAGTACACAATACTCTCAATGAGTCACGCACCAAGCATAACTCCACCCACACTTGTGTACCTCATACATACACCCCCATGAGCTCCAACCCATATAATACTACCAATGCACTGTCTGGTCACTGACTGAACCACGTGACACCGTGTGTCCACCGTCCACTGTGCATGCGCACCAGTTACCCACAGTCACAGGCCTCACTGTCTCTGGTAGGCCGCACCCACACGATCACAGTGCACTTGCACCCCTCAAGTCCAGGTGCACTCACAGCATACCCTATGCCACAACACTGCGCACCCTCGTGCTTCACACACACAGTCACCTGGCTTACTCTGCCCTTAATCCCCACAGGATATCCGAGCACACAGTGTGCACAGTCACGGGCCGGGTACCACTCTACCTACTCACTGGGGTATACCACATGTAAGGGACACAAAAAGACACCTGGTACCCTCCAGCACCTCACCTACACTGTACGGTGTAATCACTCACACTTCCATCAACCACTCAATGTTTATTGACCATTCATACCTCACTCACACGGTAGCGCCAACCCATTCACACCAACACAAGTGCCCTGCCCAATGCCAATGGAAACCCTGCCTGAAGTGAACAGGGACACTACGTACCACCTCCCAGGGTACTGGTACGCTCCCACCAACCACCCACTTACATTTCACACAACGTACACCCCGGACACAACACCCCCCTACCTCCCTCCTAGCTACCTATCACCTACCCAGAACCGCTTATGTACCCCGCATCTCCACCAAAGTGTCACGGTCGCTAAGCCGGACGGCCCTACCACCCTTACCCACGCCTATCACACACTAGGTCAGACAACACAGCACACAAACACAGTTTTACAATCACGCACGCTTCTTTATTTCACTCACACTCCATGGCGCCACCACTCACGCACATCCACAACTGCACACAAGTATCCCAATTCCCGCTGACTCACCCTACTCTACTATAATGACCTGGAAGACCCTAACCTAACCTGAAACACCAGTTGCGGTATATCACTGTGACCTGGGGACACAGCGATAGCCCGCACACGTGGTGACTAACTAATAGGGACAAGGATTTACCAAAGGGACTCTAATCTCTTAACGACTGCTACCACCCACACCTCTCCCCAGGACTCACCCTTCTCTTTTAACCCAGGACCACTACCAAACTGATCGCTGCGTCCCTAAGGGAGGCAACGACAAGTACCCTACACTGAACCGGCCACTACGTCCTAAAAGGAGGCAGTAGCTAACACCCCTAACCCTACTGCCTAACGCTACACCCCTTCTATCACAAACATGGGACAACCCATCCCGGCCCGGAAAGCTCCAGTCCTCGGCGCTGTACGTGGCCCCTCACAGGCTGACACCTCCTCGGAAGACTCTGCACCCCGGCGCTGACCGTGGCTTCCCGCGGGCCGACACCCTCCCCGAAGACTCTGCACCCCGGCGCTGACCGTGGCTTCCCGCAGTCTGACTCCTCCCTGCGATGAACACGACACCCAACGCACACACACCAGACGCCCTCTCGACGGGTCCGGAGCTCGTAGGACGCCTCCGCCTCTGAAGGCCCCACCGGACACCAAGGGTGGAAAAAGGCCTGGTGCAGCGCCCTCTCACAGGACGCCTAAACAGGGACGAGGAACCAGTGCCGGAGAACTCCCGGAAGAGCACCGGTAGCTGGAGGAGAGCTGCCCCACAGAAGGCAGACGGCCTGGGTGGTCTCCTTCTCCCGGAAAACCAACAGGCACTGGAAAGCGCCGCTCACCTGCCGGCACGCGGCAGTGGACTGCGGTGGTCTGGCCCCAGCCTCAGGACGGAGCAGGATACCTGCTGACACAACTGGAGGCCACTACTGTAGTGTTGCTACTACCCGAGTCATCAAGGCACATAGGCTACTTGGTAAAGCTTTAACTCTCCATCTCCCTTGCCTACTTCCCACTCGGGCATGAGAGTGACCCCTTAAATTTCGAACACATCCCCCAACCCATTACTCACTTTGGGGTTATCAGACCCATTTCCTGCCAACCCTTACAACAGCAGTAAAAACAATATTCTCTCTGAGCCAATCCACGCTATTACATATGAAATTATGAATCGCCCCAATTCTCGGAAAAGAAAAGAAAACTAATCGATCCCAACGCGGACTTCATGGGCCCCTTAGGAAATGCTACGTAAACTAGGAAATGGGCAGTTTCACAAGGAAATGTCTCCACATAATGATCAGTAGCAATACACATCTCTCAAAAAAAAAACCCATCAATTTCATCGGTTTACAGTTCCAGCATGTTCACACAAGAGAATCGGCTCGCAGCCACAATCCTTCACATTATTACCCCTCTTTGCACTGTCAATTATAACCATATATCAAAAACAACATGATTTGTTCGCCAAAATTTCCATCCAGCACCTCACTCTCATGTCATCTCTTGTCAGATAACCCAGTGGTTAATCCTTGTTATGCCAACACAACCACACTTCATACAATATTACATGCTGCACATCATCCGTTTTTATCCTATCAACTGCTAAGCTACTCGCCTTAAACTTTACCTTTCCCTTCTTTCTGCTTACTAAAATTCATAACTGGGTTGCCTCCCCACAACCTAAGATATCTTTCTCCAACCCCGTTCTGTCACAAACACATACATCCCTGCATGTGTGACGACTCGTTTGCTTTAAAAAAACTTATCATATGGACTCACTGTCCTGTACCAAATGCGTACGCCACAGATACAGTCTGCACGCGCACGACACCCGCGTCGAGAACCATGACTCGTAACGAAA
>CM065741.1:424986-432486 GCA_033310375.1 Conus canariensis
CATTCAAGTAAAAAACGAGATACATTAAGGTTTTGACCACAGACACACAAGGGAGATGGTTTTAAAAACCTGCCAAACCAACCATCCACCCGTATTCTGTGCAATAAATTTCGATTCGGAATAGAACCTGGCGGACTTATACAATGACTGCCGGGGGCAGAAAGATCCCATCTGTTCTTCTGAATGGCAGCTTCAAGGTACTGTGTTCTTCTCTGGTCCCAGAGTGCTTTTGTCAGAATATTGTTTATTTCAAGAACCGAATAAGGAATATCACATAAAACTGTATTCGATTTGCACATTGAAGCCTCTTTTGCACAGGTATCAGCCAGTTCATTCCCTCGAAGATTGCAGTGACCGGGTACCCATAATAATGTTATTTTGGAACCTCGCATCATTAACTGGTGAATTGAAAATAAAATTTCACTGACGAGATCAGGACGACTTGATGTATTTTGAAGGTGTAAAGCCGTTAAAGCAGACTTGGAATCTGACAAAATCAGTATTCTTTCTGGTAAGACTTGCACATCAAGAATGAAATTAATAGCTTTCATAAGAGCAAATAACTCAGCAGTGAAAATAGAACAACCTTTGGTAATATGAAATCTTTTTTCAATGTTAAGGGAAGGTATCACGAAAGCAGCACCAACCTCAGAAGTACACGAAACTGAACCATCAGTGAAAATATGCAGATAAGATTCATATTCAGTGTAAATCAATTCTTTAACAAGAGAAGCAAGCAAAAGTGGATTCTCATTTTTAGTAATATTACCATAGGAATAGAAAAAATCTGCTTGGTTCATCAACCAAAGGGGGAAAGGGTATTTGGTCATTTTAACAATGTTGTCAAGCGAAAAGTTGCATGCATGTAAAAGAGGAGATACATAATCAGACAATGAAGTATATGCTTTTTTTTTTTATTCCGTATCTCTCTAGAAACGTAGGTGCTTTCATCAAGTTCAGAAGTAACTGAGTTAGGGACTGTTCTTGCTCGTGCTGAGTAGCTACAAGCACAGAGCATCCTATGTTCATTTAAAGGCAAAACTCCTGCCTCTCTGTAAGTCATATCAATTGATGCCCATCTTGGAAGCCCCAAAGCAAATTTAAGTGCTAAGGAATCAATACTAGTTCACTTATGTAAATCTGTCTTTGGTGCAGTAAAAAATACTTCTTGACCATAACTTACAATCGAACGAACTGTCCCTAAGGCGACATGGATAAGATTAGATCCATAATTTATTAGAGGGATTCCAGTTAGGACTCGCAGTAACGCAGTTTTCTTTCTTGCCTTTTCCACGAGATGATTTATATGTTTACACCAAAATAATTTATAGTGAAAAATAACGCCTAGAAACTTTACTAGCTTACTTGGGAAAATGAAAGAATCACCTATTTGTACTTTTACAGCGTCCCTACCTTCAAAATCGATATTTTTCTTTGTAAATATAATAAAAACCGATTTGTCCGTTGATAAGTTAAAACCGTTTGAATTCAAATAATTAACAAGTTTACTGACCGCAAATTGAAACTGTTCAACAATTTTATTACGCTTGATTTTGTTTTTTGTAAAATTACAATTTACATTTTTCCACATTGCAATATCATCTGCATAAGCAGCTAAAGTTGCCCCTTTCGTGTCAATCTGGTTAAATCATAAAGCATCAATGAGAAGAGGATTGGAGAAATTACACTTCCTTGAGGGACATCCATGTTAACATATCTTTTACTTGACAGCACACCATTTAGTTTTACTTGTAGCATTCTTCCAGATAAAAATGATTGTAAAAACATGTGGAAACGACCTTTAATCCCAATTTCATGAGCCTTGGACAATAATTTAAAATGCCAAACAGAATCGTACGCTCTATGAATATCAAAAAACGTGGCTAAAGTGGAGTGTCGCTTAGCCAAGGCTTTTTTGACGTGTGAAGCTAAAAGACTAACATGATCAGTGACACCCCTCCCTTTTCTGAAACCAGCTTGAAATATTGGCAAAATCCCATTCTTTTCAAGGAAATGTTCTAATCTGAATTTCATTATCCTCTCAAAAAGTTTTCCAATGTGAGGAGTCAAAGAAATGGGTCGAAAATTAGATTTTCTTTTTGATTTTCCTTTGTTTATGGATAGGTACAACTGTTGCTTTCTTCCAAGCCATTGGCAGCTTTCCAGAATTCCAGCATAATTGGAAGAACTCTAATAATTTTTTTTCAAAAAAGCATTGTGGAAAATGCTTTATCATGTTGTAAGAAATGGGATCAAATCCTGTCGCAATTTTACCAGATTTTAGACGGCGAAGTGAGTACAGAAGCTCCTCCATTGTTAGATTTTTATTAATATATAACGTGTTGTCATTGTCATGTGGTTCAATGTTTCTCCCTTCGTTTTCGATAGTTCTTCTTCGTTCTTGCTCTTCTTTAGGCAGATGTTCAGTCTGACTCATTGCTGCGAAAGTGTCAGCAAATAATTCAACTTTCTCCTCGTTTGTTTTATAGATTTTATCGTTTTCAATCTAAACAGGATCTGGGAGATGAAAAGAACCTTTAGATTTTCTAATTTCTTTCCAAAGTAAAGTGCTATCGTTTGGGTGTTTGGAACAGTTGATGACTAAGTTTTTGTAATATTGCTGCTTTGCAAAAGCAACAACTTTGTTACTATTGGTGTTAGCTTTTTTGTATTCAGCGTGTAACTGTTCCACTCTACTTTTAGGCTGCGTATGACGGCTTATCATCCAGCTTTTGAAGGCCTTAGTTTTCGCACCCACGGCGACTTCACACGCAATATTCCACCAAGGGTTTGATGCTTTCTTTGGATGATTCTTTAATTTGACTTTTGGGATTGCAGAATCTGCAGCCTTAAGTATAAGTTTTCTTAATTCAAAATAACATTTTTCCAAACCTTCCTCTAACACTGTATTTTGATTGAAATTTAGAAAAGACGAACCTGCTGTCAAAATGTGATTGAAAAGCGCCCAATTAGCCTTAACTTCATTATATTTAGTGCATTCAGAATTGTAGATTGTTTTTTCAGGGCTCACTAGAAGTTGGATTTCAATAGGGAGATGATCACTGCCTAGCGGTATTTGATGAACCTGCCAAGTACACAAAGGGTTTATGTCTGGGGAAACTAAAGACAAATCTATCGATGAGCAACGCTGATCTGATCGATCCGCAATTCTTGTTATAGAGCCGTCATTTAAAATGGTTAAGTTGGCGTTGATTATTGTACTGGCAAGGTATTCATTGTTGTTAACAATATTATTGGGATTTTCGGACCACAAAGCGTGGTGGGAATTAAAATCGCCAAGAATAACCCATTGTCTAGAGCAGTCTAAATCCATTATCCAGTCAGCTTCACCTTTAGACACTCCATCTGGATAATAACTGTTCAAAATGTTGAAATATTTACCATCAACCTTAATTTCTATACAGCAAGAATATAAACGTTTATCTATTGAAGAACACAGTGTTTTGCACGGTTGATACATAAGATTGCAAGCTACATATGTAGCAACTTTTATTTTAACGTTGGCTTTTACCTCATCTATAACAGGTGGGTAGAAGAATCCGTTTAATTGGGTAAGTCATTTTGTGGCAATTCAATGACTGAAGCACAACTACGTCAAAAGAACGCTTCTGCAAAAAATTTTCCAAATATACAAAATTGCACTTACTTCTACAGTTCAATTGTAGAAACGAGCAAATACCAGTAGGTTTGACTTGTTCAGGCCTCATACACATCATGTTATTCGTAAGGAAAATGACTATAACTGATAATACCAGCAACAGAGAACACCAAAAACGGATAACGTTTGACAGAACTTCTCTTTGTACGTTCATTTGAAGTTCAGACAGGCATTGGACAGAATTGTTTTCAATTCAATGATTGACGAAGTCATGACATCAGAAATTTTTGTTAGGATGGTCAGACATTTCACTGAGAGATTTTCAAGATACATTAAAATCTTTTCAAGATCAAAATTTACAGATTGTTTTTTGAACGAACTTGTAGAGTCAGACTTTTCTTTAAGAGAAGTTGGCACAGATGTTTTCGAAATTTTTTATGTCTGTCCTATACTTGTCTGATTTGTGACAGCAATACTAGTTTGATTTGAACTGTTAGTATGAGTTGGTAAAATACGTGTGCCCCAGATTGAAGGGGGGCTAGAATCCAAAGAAGTGGGCAGCGGGTTTGGTTGATTAGCCTTCATCATTCCTTGACTTAGAACCGAGGAATAAGACCTGATGTGGTGATTAGCTTTGGTTGAATTATCGTTTCCCGGCACCCTGGGGTCTTCTTTTAATTCCTGCACCTTTACCTCTCCTTTGCTCTTTTGAAATGTGATTTGTCTGAGAGCCTCAGAATATGGCATGTGGTTGGAAGACTTTAGCTTACCGGCCAAAACACGTAGTTTATATTCCGGGCATCCAAGGTAAGAGGCTGAATGATCTCCAGAACAGTTTATACAATGTTTGGCCCTGGTACACGATTCCAAGACATGGTCATTGTGACCACATCTTCCACAAGTCGGCTTAGCCCGACACGCAGACTTTGTGTGCCCCAGTCTGTTGCACCTAGTACAATGATAGACAGGTGGTACAAAAGGATCAACAGAGAAACACTGGAACCCAATACATATTTCTTTTGGAAGTGTTGATGTAGAGAAAGTGATTTTTATGGCTCTTGATTCACTTCCATCTTTATTGGGAAGTCTTTTAACAGAAGAAACATGACTCAGTTCTTTCTTAATGACAGAAAGACTGATGTCAAGAGGAACTGGCTTTACCACACCTTCAGTGAAAACCTCAGGTACAGAACATTCTATCAAAATTCCTGACAAATTGGTTGTTTTTTGTAGTCGATTTTGTTGATCGGCGGAAGTACAACCGATCAACCACCTGCCTGAGGAGAGCTGTTTCTGACCGGCTATGGGTCCGATGGAGTTGACCCAAAGCTTTTTGCTCAAAATGCCCAGACCACTCAGTGTGGCAGATCCTTTCTTCGTATCTTCCAGAAGTACTGGAAAGCGAAAAGAAAATGATTTCTTTGGAGAAAAGTTGGGATTTGTGGAAGATGTGTTCACATCAACAGTTGCTGGGATTGGGGATGATGATGCGGACGAATTTGCGCATGATACATCTGGCGATAAAACAGAGCAAGATTGTGACGATTTTGCTGTTTTTAAAGAGGTATCAACAGCACCTTCTTCTTCAGGACAACTGTTTTTTCCCTCACCAAGCTTAGATTTTATTCTATTAATAAGATGCTTTTTCTTGCCATGTTTAGGAAGATTATTTTCAACTAAGATTCTTGTAAGTTGTGAAACTTTGAGATCATTCAGACAACCAAATTCCTTTTCATTTAATAACTGCACTGAGCTTGGAGACGCCATGCAGGATCCTTTTTCTTTTTCTTTTTTTTTTTGTGGGGAAAAAAATAGAAACTAGGGGGATGGGGGGCAAGGATGCGGCGGGAAAGTGGTAGGGGTGAGTAGGAAATGAAGGAGGGGTGAGTTTGGGAGGGAGTTACTTTAGGTGACTAGATTAGAAAGTAAAACACACACCACACACACACACACACACACACACACACACACACACACACCATCACCACCACCACCCCCACCAACAACAACAACAACAATAACAACAACACTTAAAGCAAACAAGCTAACAAACAGAAGGTCCAACACCAAACACTACAGTGATAGTATACGGGAACCCATCACTAATTATGACTAGTACTATATGGTATGGGTTTGATAGAAATAATAAACAGCGTACATGGTATGAGTCTGGATAGAAATGATTAATATATATTTATATATAACACGTTAGTTTAGGGTTTTTTTTTAAAAACAAAGTGAGGTCTTTTCAAATAATCCAGTCCCAGACTGTCGACTTTTAAAGTAAATACTATTTAGATGAAAACATAATCAATTAGGAAAATTGATTGTGCAGCGCTGTCCTGTATCTACTCTATCTAAAAATGTACAAGTCAAATTAACAGGCTTGAGAGGTATCAATGAAATCTGATTTTGGTATTAGAGCATGACACAATTTGGATTTTAAGAGATAGAAGAGGTGGGAGAAGTTAGCACCACACACTGACTTGATTGTAGACGGGAGAATCCAGCATGTCAAGAAAAAAGAAAGCAAACACGCCAACACACGCAAATTTCGCTGTGATAATGACGTCAAGATCTGTGAGACGAGGGGAAACAAAAAAGACGTCATAAACGAGAAGAAAATTTGAAACTGCTGTCGAAGTTTCAGCAGGTCGTAAGACCCGCTTCCACAAGGTACAGCAGTCAGCGGAGGACGCGAAGCGCCGCAGTCATCTGACGGCAAAAGGGATGAGGGCGATGTGTCTGTCACACAGGTGGTGTTACCAAGGTAACACAAAGCCAGGTAACGAAAGAAAACACGACAGCACACGCAAATTTTGCTGTGTTAATGACGTCAATATCAGTGAGACGTAGAGAAAAAAAAAGACGTCACAAACAAGAAGCACGATTTGGAAAATTCAGGCAGCTCAGCAGGTCCCACGCGGCCACAAACCACGCAAGACCCACCCACAGCACAGCAGTCAGCGGAGGACACGGAACGGCGCCGCCACCCCAACGGCAGAAGGGGATGAGGCCGATTCCCCTTCCATCAGCCAGACGGACGGTGTTGCCAAGCAACAAAACCCAGTCCGGCCACTCGAGAAGAAAAACGCCGACGACCCGGCACAATCCACGGCGACACAGCAACGATGGCACACAAACCGACCACCAGAGACCCCCGCAATCCCAACGGAACAGCCCCGGCCCGTTCAACAGTCCAGAAAGGGACCACAGCCAACAGCGCCAGACCACCACCTCAAGGCCACGGCAACAAGGCGAAGACCGTCCCGCACAAGACACAAAACGAACAACCCAAACGAAACGTCGCAACGAAAACCAAAACACCGCCTCCCACATACAGGCACCACACAAACCAGGTAGGTCCACAACTTTCAGATGGAGACACGGCACTGTTGCTACACAATGAAACAAAAAAGACAGAGCATACACCACCAAGACTCTTCTTCGGTTGATAGGAAATGACGACACGACACGCACACGCACACACACACACATGTACACACACACACTTTGCTCGCTCTCTCTCTCTCTCTCTCTCTCTCTCCTCTCTCTCTTGTCCTCCTATTTCCATCGCTCACTCTCTCCTTCAAGATCAGCCCCTACCACCATATCCCACCCCCTCCTCCCTTATCCTCCGACCACCACCACCCTCTTTCTTGTCTAAGAAAATAAGAGAACCTAAGATACCACGAAGAGAGTATAGATTTCCTGAAAGGGGAAGCTACTCTCTCAAACGTGATCCACTTCCTGCTGCGAGCTCTTCCTTGTCTGGTCGGCGTCAACTTCCAATAGTGAGGTTTTTTTTTCTTCTTTTTTTTTTCTTTTTCTTTTTTTTTTTTTTTTTTTTTTTGCTGTCCTAACCTCTGCGCCACCTCAGA
>CM065741.1:437486-439986 GCA_033310375.1 Conus canariensis
TGAAAATCGTAGTGAAATAGACACCAGTTCTGAGTCAGTGGGCTGCAGACTAAATTCCGGGCCTAGGCCTAAACTCCCACTTTTCAGAGAAGAAACTGATTCGATCGATGCCTATATCAGTTGGTTTGAATCGGTTGCGAGCACAGGGCTGGCCTGAAGATGACTGGACAATAAACCTGTCTGCCTTGTTGACAGGTCATGCGTTACACACTGTTTCCACCTTACCCAGAGTTGATCAGAGGGATTTTGACAAGGTGAAACAAGCAGTACTAAAGGCATATGATTTAACTGAAGAAGGTTTTAGGCGTAAGTTTCGCGAAGACGAGAATCGAACAGGGTGAGACATACACACAGTTTGGAGTTAGACTGGATCACTATTTCAACAAGTGGGTAGAACTTAGTGGAGTAGGCAGTGATTTTGAAGGCCTCAAGACACTGGTGATGAAAGAGCACATACTTGACGGTTGTGGGCCGGGCCTCACAATCCACCTCAAGGAAAGAAATGTCGTGACAATAGCTGAAGTACTTGAAGTAGCAGAGACTTACCATGAAGTGAGGCGTGATTTGCCTCAACAAGAGGAAAGCCCAGAGGCATATCCAGAAAACCACAGGTCTGAACACTCTTCACACAATGGGTCCAGAGTGCACGCCCATATGCCCATGGGGTCGCGTGAACAAACAAGGAGCATCAGCCACGTGGTTAAGGCTGTAGATGAGCATACCTGTTTCCTGTGCAATACGACAGGGCACTTGGCTAGGGACTGTATATTCAAGTCACAGAAAGCAGCAGCAATGAGGATCAGGCCAAGTGAAAGGCAGGTTGAAAAAGATGACAGTGTTATTTAGTCTGGATTGTGCTGTGTGTTCACAAATTCAGGCGATAACATGGATGTGCACAAAGGCAGAGTGGGGGACAATGTGGTTAATGTCATTAGAGACTCTGGGTGCACTGGAATAATGGTGAAGAAATCCCTGGTTAAGAAGGGACAATTCACAGGTAAAACACAGAGGTGTAGACAAATAGATGGAATAGTAGCAGAATTCAAAACAGCCCAGGTGTTCATTGATACACCATTCTATAGTGGAGTCGTACAGGCTTTGGCTGTTCCAAAGCCACCGTATGATTTGGTAACTGGAAACATTCCAGGAGCACGTGGGTATGGAGACCCAGACCGTGATTTCTGTGTTGAATCAGGGAAAAGAAATCACGGTAGAGAAAGGCCCCAGGCGGTCACACACTTCAGAAAGCATTGGAGCGTGTCCGGTGAGACTAACCCCACTCGCTTATGGGCAGAACAAAAGGGTGATTACTCGCTCCGAAAACTGGTTGGTTTTGCTCACAGAGGGCAGAAGAAAAATGTTAAAGAGGGTACAACCGGGTTCGAGTTAGAGAACGGCATATTGTACCGAACTTTTACTCATTCATGTTCAGGAAAAATGAAGAAGCAGGTTGTCATCCCTAGGCAGCGCAGAAAGGCGGTGATGTCCGAAAATCATGTGACGTCAGTCTCAGGCCATCTCGGTAGAAAGGCCACACAAAAGGTTGTGACGCGGGAGTACTACTGGCCCGGTATCCTTGGCGATATCAGGCGTTTCTGTGCACAATGCAGCACATGCCGAGGGGTAGGCAAGGTGTGTGTACAGAAAGGGAGATCAGACCAGTCTTACCAAGAGGGGGCAGTAGTCCAAATAAAATGGACGTGCGAATTAGCAAGTAGTGTGTGTGTGCGTATCTTTTGCAGCGTCGTGTATGCGTGACGTAGTTGGTTGAGGACCACGTGTATGAGGAGAAAGGGGGAGAATTTCCGTAGAAACATAATGTTTATCTTTATATGGCCACATGACTTAGAGCTGGTGGAAGTTTCAGATTGGTGCTGATATTTGCTAGGTTCTTAGTGGGTATGTATTGATTTTTCTCTAATTTTGTTGCAAGATAAATCTTGCATGCGTTCTCTGGTGTAAGTAGGTTTATTAGAAGTCTAGATTAGAGTTAGTTTAAATGAGAGAATTATGAGAGTTTCAGCTCCTTGAATGTGTTTTAGCCAATGCAGGGCATTGTCTTCGAGTGGGGGGAATTTGTCAAGTGAGTGGAACCTCTCACAAAAGGCATTAAACGCTTAGAGGCAAAGGAACGTTGTACGTAGTATACAAATAGATAATAGACCCATTAACCAGTGTGCCATATCCCCCGCACATGGTTGAGCTGTGTCAAGGAGGACGAAGTGGTCAGGTGACAAATGGCACCTAAGGCAGTCAGGACCCTCCGGATTTGAACCTTCCTGATAGTGAAAGGGGGGAGGGACGTAACCACTAGGACCTCGGTGCATCAAGTGGGCACTACATACTCAGTCAGCCGAGGTGGCTTTTGTAAACAGTCGAAGAGCAGGAGTCCTTGGCTCGTTCAGATGGTATTGCCATGGGGCACTGTGTTGGTTCTATTGTCAGGCTGGTTGAATGCACATGGACATTGTTGTCGTAGCACTCTTTAAGATAATTACTG
>CM065741.1:449986-457486 GCA_033310375.1 Conus canariensis
ATAACGGCAGAATAACGGTTTTTAACGGTTGTTTAATCTATTTTCAGCATTACATCACTTACATATGGACAGAGGCTCCGATTTGTCACAAGATCATCCAAACCGCTTATAAATTGGCCAAGTACTTTCTGAGATATTCCATAAAGAAAAACCGTTACAGGCCCTTACAGCCGTTAGTAATTTCTATAGCGGTAAACTAAAACCTCGGGCATCATCCGTGGCCCATAATGAACATACCTACAAATTTTCAGAAAGATCGGCCCAGTAGTTTTGTCTGGAGCGAGTGGAACACATTTTGACCATGGACACACAGACAGACAGACAGACACACAGACAGACAGACGCACAGACAGCATTTCTTCGTTCCCATTCTAAAGTATTCCCTGTTCTTATAGAACTCGGAGGACAAAAGGTAGAACTGGGAGGACAAAAGGTAGAACTGGGGGGTAGAACTGGGAGGACAAAAGGTAGAACTGGGAGGACAAAAGGTAGAACTGGGAGGACAAAAGGTGGTATGGGTTGGGGGCTGGAAGGTGGAACGGGGTAAGAAAGAAAACGAGAACAAAAAATCAGGGAAACAATATAAGAATTAAACTCGAGTGTGTGCGCGCTCGCGCGTTTGCGTGTGTGTGTGTGTGTGTGTGTGTGTGTGTGTGTGTGTGTGTGTGTGTGTGTGTGTGTGTGTGTGTGTACGTGTGTTTTGCCCCCATAATCTTACAAACGAACAAATGGACGAAAATGACAATATACCACAGAGGAAGAGAGTATCGTGATTTCAAAGAAGGAAAAATTCCTTTGACATATTGTTATAATATATTCTTTAAAGCAATAAGGAAGAACGTAAACAAATATAAAACAACACTCCCCCCCCCCTCCTCCTCCTCCTCCTCCTCTTCCTCCACCTCGCCCCCACATGTTTTGTAGTAAAAAAAGTCCGAGAAGATTATCAAAATGATGTCTATTCAGGCCCCCACATCGAAGGGAGATTACTGTCGATTCATGAGAAGACAAGAGCAAGGCAACACTCCAAACATGATTACTGCAATATGGCTTGCATGTCTGAGCAACGAAATGGATATTTAACGTTGCGACCTGAAAAGTAAAGTGAATTTTTCTCCTCCCTCCCTCTCCTCTTCACTTTCCAAGCTTCACACACCCGTTATGGAGAGTCAGGTTGTCAGAGTGTCACTGAGTCAACACTGAAGGAACTGTGAGATGTAACAAGGATCACTGAAGCGTCTCTGCTTGCAGCAATGTATACAATGCTCTCTCTCTCTCTCTCCATCCCCTCTCTCTCTCTCTCTCTCTCTCTCTCTCTCTCTGACCCACCTGAAAACACACCACTACACACACACTCTCCCTCTCTCCCTCCCCTCCCTCCCCTCTCTCTACCTTAAAACACATTATTCTCTCTCTCAGCTCCTCCCCTCTCTCTCTCTCTCTCTCTCTCTCTCTCTCCCTGTAATCATAAGCACACACTCACTCTAACCTGAAGCACCACTCTCTCTCTCTCTCTCTCTCTCTCTCTCTCTCTCTCTCTCTCTCTCTCTTCTCTCTCACCTGCTCTTTCTCTCTCTCTCTCTCTCTCTGAAGTCTCTCTCTCCCTAACCTGAAAGCACACCTCTCTCTCTCTCTCTCTCTCTCTCTCTCTCTCTCTCTCTTTCACCTGAAAGATCTCTTTTCTCTAATGTGAAAGCTCGTCTCTTTCTCTTTTCTCCATCTACCCTAACCTGCACACACGCTATCTCCTCCTCTCTTCTTTCACTAATCCTTTCTCCCCTCTGTCTCCACAACATCAACCATACAACCACAAACACACAACATCAACCTACCACCACTAAACACGCCACACACAACCAACACACATACACCACACACAACAACAACACATAACACACACAGACATATCCTGAAACCACCATTTTTTTTCCATACATATAACTTGCACAGCATCAACCGGTTAAACCGCTAACACTCCAACGTCTTTCCCCACTAAAACCTGCCACACCCTGCAACCAACCCTTACACTCCACAAACACCTGGTTTCTATTCCACAAACAAATCCTTTACTCCCACTACATCTAGCCACAACATCAACCTGTGTAACCAACCAGCTATAAACACTGCCACACATCAACCCGGTGTAACCAACCAGCTATAAACACTGCCACAACATCAACCTGGTGTAACCAACCAGCTATAAACACTGCCACAACATCAACCTGGTGTAACCAACCAGCTATAAACACTGCCACAACATCAACCCGGTGTAACCAACCAGCTATAAATACTGCCATAACATCAACCCAGTGTAACCAACCAGCTGTAAACACTGCCATGCCAATGACACTGCCAAGAAGAAGTATCTAACAGGGTTTTCAACAGCAGAACCCTTTTCGAAACCCACCCAGAGAATGTGTCCGTGAAAGACAGTTTGTGTCTGTCAGAGAGTAGGATCGGTTTCGTTTTAAACAACAGAATGACTAACCCGTGTGTTAATCTGGCAGTTCCATAAATCAATCAGGGGCATCTTCCGGTTAGGCTAGTGTTCATTCTTGGTTGGAAACAACAACAACAACAACAACAAAAACAAGAGCAACAACAAAAACAGCAACGACTACAATAACCACAGTAACAACAACATTTATTGTCGAGAAATAAACTCTCCTTTCCTCAGTAAAATAAGCGAATAAAGCCAAAGCGATAAGTGAAAGGAAAATCGATAAGTAAAGGAAAAGCGAAAAACAAGAAGGAAAAATTCAACAATAAAGAACAACAACAATGACGTAACATATACAGATATAACGAAACCTTACATGGCGTCTGTAAAAAATGAAAATGAAAATGAACACCAAAGAATTTCAACCAGCAACAGGAAGAATATTATCCAGCACGCACGTTATGTTTGTTACCAATGAAAAAGAATAAAGTGAGAGAAGAAGAAGAAGAAGAAGAAGAAGAAGAAGAAGAAGAAGAAAAGAAGAAGAAGAAGAAGAAAGAAGAAGAAGAAGAAGAAGAAAAGGAGAATTGCCTGTCTATCTGTCTGTCTGTCTGTCTGTCTGTCTGTCTGTCTGTCTCTCTCTCTCTCTCTCTCTCTCTCTCTTCTCTCTCTCTCCCCCTCTCTCTCTTTCTCTCTTACACACGCACATACACACAAACAAACACACATACACACACACACTTACACTTACACACACACACACACACACACACACACACACACACACACACACACACACACACACACACACACACGCACACAGAGGTATAGACAGACGTACCAGTCCAGGTATTGACTCAGTGGCACGCTTTATGTTTAGTCGTAGTATCGTGCGTTTCAAATGTGTCCTTTAAAATCTGTTTTGAATATCAACATTTTAAAATATACATAGCTAGACATTCACGAATGCATGGCTACGTGTTTATCTGAACGAAAACCATTTAAGTAGAGGTCTTATTGACAAAAGTCTCTACAAACAAGCAAGCCAGAAAAGACAAAGAACGTGCGCGCGCGCACGCACGCACATATGCACGTACACACACACACACACACACACACACAACACACACACACACACACACACGCGCGCGCGCGCGCGCGCGCACGCATGCACACGCACACACACACACACACACACACACACACGCGCGCGGACGCACGAATACATACATATGCGCTTAAGGAGGAGACGTCTACACATATACTTTTCGTTATGGAAGTTCACAAAACCAAGCATGTGAAAAGACAGTCCTTGAGAGAGGAGAGCGTAGTCATTGCTATGAGGTTTTCAGTCCTTGAGAGAGGAGAGTGTAGTCATTGCTATGAGGTTTACAGTCCTTGAGAGAGAAGAGCGTAGTCATTGCTACGAGGTTTACAGTCCTTGAGAGAGGAGAGCGTAGTCATTGCTACGAGGTTTACAGTCCTTGAGAGAGGAGAGTGTAATCATTGCTACGAGGATTACAAGGAGGCAGTTCCACAGAATGCTCCTGAGAATGACCAACTGGCCTTGGAGATATGTTGATAACAACGACCGCTGGCTCGACAAAGTGTTCCTCAGGATTTTGTCAACAGTTCAGACAAATATGATGGGAATTCATTGTTGAAAACAGTATGCATCGGTATACCTTCGCTTGAGCACAGATGTTCCGATAGAGGTAGGATAGAGATGCGTCCTTTGTTCCATCTTTTGTTCCGTCAACAGATGCAGAGCACGTAAAACAAGTCTAGCTGTTCTCCACTACTGGGAGTCTAATCTGTTCAGATGTGCACCAACCCGGTCCTTCCATACAGTGGAAGAATTTAATATGAGATCGTATGTGGGGATTGTAGAATATTTACATGAATTAGTATGAATGAAGAGTTTTTTCTTTACCATGATTATTTCTTAAAGATAATTCTATAAACAAACAAGTGTGGATCATTTTGCAAATGTAACATGACTCTCCCGCTGCGCTGGTCGTCTACCACTAGTCCTAAGAATCCATGTTGTCTGAGTTGATTGATTTGACGCCCTTCGATAGATAAAGTTAATGGAGACAAACCTAGCTGTGGACAAACTTTCGCGTGGATGTAAGAGCATTGTGCCAGTGTTCTACTTCCATGAGACTTGATATTGTTAATATAATACCATCATCAGATGACACTTCCAATAATACGTTGCTACTTGAAAAGGGTAATGGTAAGTCAGTAATGAACATACAACAGGAGGGAGGGAGAGCTAAATCATAACCTTGTGGTACTCCTTTCTTGGCTACCCTTATGGCAGAATTCTATCCATTGAATAGGACTCGACGGTATCTGTCTTCAAGATAAGACTCAAACAAAGTTGTATGTGGATTTTGGGTATATACTTTACTTTTTTTCTCACGGAATGTCATGGTTAAGCAGATCAAAAGCTCTTTCAAGGTCAAGGAATAACACACTGACTTTCTGATAGTTGTTTACAGCAGACAGTCAGGTACCCAACAAATGTGCTAAAGCTGTATGACAGGAATGTCCGAGTGGTAAACCAGATCGCAAAAGATGGGTCTAATTGTGTGTTTGTTCCCCACGTAACTTAAGAACTTTTTCTTGTAGATGTTTTTCGATGAGTTTGGAGAATAGTGATGGACGGGACATGGGTCTATAATTGTTAATATCCGTGAGTTCTTTTGTTTTGGGAATAGGTACTATATTTGCTTTCTTTAATGCTATTGAAAGGTATATTTCTGTACCCCACATATCAGATGTATGAGTTAGGCTTTCTGTAACATAGGAGAGAGAGAGAGAGAGAGAGAGAGAGAGAGAGAGAGAGAGAGAGAGAGAGAGAGAGAGAGAGAGAGAGATAGAGAGTCCAGGCGGACACTTCTGATAGGGGGCAATCCACGATGAAGAGAGAGAGAGAGAGAGAGAGAGAGAGAGAGAGAGAAAGAGAGAGAGAGAGAGAGTCCAGGCGGGCAATCCTAACAGGAGAACAACCCACCATGTAACACCGGTCATCCATCACACTCCTTCATCTCTCTGACTGTCACATGTCCGCCAGATGTCACCACAGTGACGCACAATTGTGGAGATGTGAGTGTGTGGTGTGCGGGGGATGTGTGTGTGTGTGTGTGTGTGTGTGTGTGTGTGTGTGTGTGTGTGTGTGTGTGTGTGTGGTGTGCGTGTGTTGTGTGTGTGTGTGTGTGTGCGTGTGTATGTGTGTGTGTGTGGTTGTGCGTACGTTGTTGCGTGTGTATGTGTGTGTGGCGTGTGTGTGTACGCGCGCGCGCGGGCGTGCGTGCGCATGCACGTGCGTGTGCATATGTGTGCATATGTGTGCATATGTTCTACACGCGATTTGACAAGCACGACCTAAAAGAGCAGCAGAAGCAAGCCATGGAGGAAGTCCTGACTCGTCCTTCACAACCAGTACAAATCAGGGAAGAGGAAGTCCGATGCTGTTTCAGGAAAGTCAAGACCCACACTGCAGCTGGTCCTGACTACATCAGCAGCAAGACCATCAAAGCCTGCAGTGATTCCCTGGCGCCTGTGTACTCAAGCCTGTTCCAAAGATCTGTAGACGAGGAAACCATCCCCATCATCTGGAAGACCTCGATTATTGTTCCGGCCGCCAAGAAGCCTTCCCCCAAAGAACTGAATGACTACAGACCTGTGGCCCTGACTTCGGTACCATTTAAGTGTGCTGAAAAGATAATACTGCAGCTGCTGCGAGCAGAAACGGGTGTCAAGCAAGACCCTCTACAGTTCGCCTATTCAAAGAACAAGAGCACAGAGGACGCCATCTTAACACTGCTGCATCACCTGTACAGTCACCTGGAGAAACCAAAATCATACGCACGCCTCTTGTTCATCGCCTTCAGCAGCGCATTCAACACCATCCAGCCCCATCTCATGGTTGAAAAGCTCCTGAACATGTCAGTCAACCATGTCCTGATCCAGTGGATCTTCAGTTTTCTGACGGGAAGACCCCAACGAGTAAGGGTGGGCAAAGAACTCTCCAACACAAAGACAACCAACACAGGAGCCCCACAGGGTTGCGTCTTATCGCCAGTCCTGTTCGCTCTCTACACCGCAGACTGTCGCAGCAGAGAGAAGTCGACCGTGCTGATTAAATTTGCAGATGACACCTCCCTGACCGGTCTCATCCAGGAGGATGATCGCCCATATTTACAGGCTGCCCAGCAACTGGTTGATTGGTGTGATGACAACTTCCTGGAGCTAAATGTGGCCAAAACGAAAGAGTTGGTCATCGACTTCCGAAGGAACCGCTGTGACATCCAACCTCTGAACATCAAAGGCCAGCCAGTAGAGATTGTCAGCACCTACAAATACTTAGGGACGATCATCGACGATCAGCTGAGCTGGACTGCCAACGTGGATGCCTGCTGCAGGAAGGCCAACCAGCGCCTGTATTTCCTTCGGAAGCTGAGATCCTTCCAAGTCAGCCAGGAGATACTGTTCCTCTTCTACCAGGCGGTGGTCCAGAGTGTCATGCTGTACAACCACATCTGCTTCTTCAGCAGCGCCAAGACAGCGGACACCAACAGGCTGGAGAAGATAGCACGGACAGCAGCACGAGTGGTGAAGGCGGACCTTGCAACACCAACCACCATCTTTGAGCGTGCTGCCATCAAAAAGCTGATGGCTATCATGATAGACACCTCCCACCCACTTCACCCGGCTGTGCATTCTTGCAGGTCCAACAGAGAGGGCTCTCGGCGCCTGCGTTGTCCAAAGGCCAGAACCACTCGTATGCAGAAATCCTTTCTGCCAACTGCTGTCAGGCTGTACAACGCAGCAACAGGACGAGAGTGAAATCTGACTGCCTGCAGAGCGCCTGCATATATGCGTACATGAGTACGAGAGTGAGTGTGTGCGCGTACGTACACGCAGACGCGCACGTGTGTGTGTGTGTGTGTGTGTGTGTGTGTGTGTGTGTGTGTGTGTGTGTGTGTGTGTGTGTGTGCGTGAGGACATGAAAGCTTCAACGAAAGAGGAAGCCAACGGAATTGTGTGCT
>CM065741.1:462486-467486 GCA_033310375.1 Conus canariensis
CTATTCATACCACTGGCTGCCCTCCATGACAATGATGCTGTTGCAGGCACTGACAGGAGGGGACTATTCATACCACTGGCTGCCCTCCATGACAATGATGCTGTTGCAGGCACTGACAGGAGGGGACTATTCATACCACTGGCTGCCCTCCATGACAATGATGCAGATGTAGCAATACGGACTGCAACATTCAATACACGTTGACAGACAATGTAAGTGACGGTCTTTCGCGGGCGTTGTCGAATACATTAACCCAGAATCCCTGTAGAGAGATCCTTTACTTATGTGACCCAGAATCCCTGTAGAGAGATCCTTTACTTATGTGACCCAGAATCCCTGTAGAGAGATCCTTTACTTATGTGACCCAGAATCCCTGTAGAGAGATCCTTTACTTATGTGACCCAGAATCCCTGTAGAGAGATCCTTTACTTATGTGACCAGAATCCCTGTAGAGAGATCCTTTACTTATGTGACCCAGAATCCCTGTAGAGAGATCCTTTACTTATGTGACCCAGAATCCCTGTAGAGAGATCCTTTACTTATGTGATAAAGAAGAGCGGTAAAAGAAGGGGTAAAAGAAAAAGGCCATTAAAAAAAAAAAGAATTCAATGTTTATACCCGTGATATGTTGACAGATTTTAATTTCAGTTTATGAATGTGTGTATGATTCCGTGTGTGTGTGTGTGTGTGTGTGTGTGTGTGTGTGTGTGTGTGTTGTGTGTGTGTGTGTGTGTGTGTGTGTGTGATGTGTGTGTGTGTGTGTGTGGTGTGTGTGTGTGTGTGTGTGTGTGTGCATATGTTTTTGTGTGTGCATATGTGTTTTTGTGTGTGCGTGCGCGCGCGCGCGCGCATGTGTGTGTGTGTGTGTGTGTGTGTGTGTGTGTGTGTGTGTGGTGTGTGTGTGTGTCTGTACGTCTGTGTGCATGCATGTGTGTGTGTGTGTGTGTGTGTGTGTGTGGATAGAAGATGGATTGTAATGTGTAGATAAGTAAATAAGTGGTGTGTGTTGATATTTGATTTTAAGCTTGTTAGTTTGGTTTTATTCCATTGTATTTTGCATTGTGTTTTATGATGTGATATTGCAATGTGTCACCACAAATAAGTTTTCTTCATGGACAAAATAAACCATTTGTCAACTTGTCAACTTGTCAACTTGCGAACTTGTGAACTTGTGAGTCCGCCCCAAACAAAGACAAACAAACTACAAGATAAAACATGACTCGTTTGGACCTCTTAGGTCTTCTTCAGGCAAGATAAACAACATTCAGGACAATGAACATGAAGAATGAGCAATCAGTTATCTTCTCGAATTCGGTCGGCACAAGATAGGCGTTGTATGAAAACGGGGCCGTTGGGAAGGGGAGAAAGGGAGTGAATAATGATGAACATACAAATGAAGCTTCAAATGATAGCTAAGAAAGTAATAATGATGATAATGATGATGATGAAAATATTACAAAATAAAGAGACGATCACTACCACTGTTGGTGATAATATGATGATAGCAGTTGTGGTATCAACAGTGGCTATACAAACAGATAGGGAGAATGGACAGGGGTTAGAGGATAGTGTAACAGCATGGTTGAGGCCACAACAGTGTTAGTGGCAATAATAATAATAATGATGATGATGATGATGATGAATGATGATGATGATGATGATGATGATATTAATAATAGTAAAAATAATGGCAATGGTAATAATCATCAAAACAATAGTGGAAGGAAGAGAGATAGATTAAAAAAAAAAAAATATATATATATATATTATATATGTATTATCATATGATAATGATTATATTAAAATGATATTAAGAAAGCCAACGGCAAATAGAAATAGAGCGTAGCCAATGATGAAAAGCTGAGAAAGAACGAAAAACATCGACAACAGCTGATGATTTAGAGGGAAAAAAAAGCACACACAAATCAACGATGAGAGAGAGAGAGAGAGAGAGAGAGAGAGAGAGAGAGAGAGAGAGAGAGAGAGAGAGAGAGAGAGAGAGAGAGAGAGAGAGAGAGAATGAATAAAGTCATGAAAGACTTGACAGGCGAGCTGCAGAAAAAAACATGGAAGTCAGTCTAAACCAAAACAACAACAGCAAACGACAAAACAACAACAAAACAAACAATGGCAAGCAAACGAGCCAACTAGGCCGTAAAACAGTTGGCAGCTAATAAACAGGAAGGAGACGCCACCATCCCAGCAAAGTCAGGGGAGGTTACTGAATACTGACGGATTCTCCCGTCGTGTCGCAGGTCTTCTGCAGGCACACAATCGTCCACAGGGCGCTGCATAGAATGGAGTCCTACAAGGATGGGCCCCGTTATCTCCGATCCGTCTTCACTGGATGGCGGCTGCTCTGTTGCGCTCGAACGCCTTTGTGCCCTGGGTACACCGCTGCTTCCACTGTGTTCTGTTAAGGGCGACATCTTCCCAGGAAGCAGTGTCGATGTTGCAGCTTCTGAGGTTGGCCTTCAAGGTGTCTTTGTATCTCCTCAGGAGCCTTCTTTGGTCAAGTTGTCAATCCTTTAGTTGTCCACAGAGCAACATCTTTGGTCAAGTTGTCCATCCTTTAGTTGTCCACAGAGCAACATCTTTGGTCAAGTTGTCCATCCTTTAGTTGTCCACAGAGCAACATCTTTGGTCAAGTTGTCCGTCCTTTAGTTGTCCACAGAGCAACATCTTTGGTCAAGTTGTCCATCCTTTAGTTGTCCACAGAGCAACATCTTTGGTCAAGTTGTCCATCCTTTAGTTGTCCACAGAGCAACATCTTTGGTCAAGTTGTCCATCCTTTAGTTGTCCACAGAGCAACATCTTTGGTCAAGCTGTCCGTCCTTTAGTTGTCCACAGAGCAGCATCTTTGGATACTGAATAGCAAACATTCTTAAACACCGGACCGAATACTACTCCGAGCTGTATCATCATAAGACCGATGGAGATTCAACTGCATCATCATAAGACCAATGGAGATTCAACTGTATCATCATAAGACCAATGGAGATTCAACTGCAAAGAATTTCCCCAGTCAACCAACGAACATGATCACTCTTCTTCTTCTTCTTCTGCATACGCAGGCGGATACTCCTGCGGACACTCCCTATATGGACAGGCAAGGATTAATCCCATCTACCCTACAAAGGGAGTGGCGTTTTGTGTGCATGACCGTTTTTATCCCGCCATTAAGGCAGCCATACTCCATCTTCGGGGAAGGTGCATGCTATGTGTAACGTGTCATCCATACCAACGGCCAAACTGGCCTTCTCTTCAGAAAGTTGGTGATGGGGTTTTACGTGTTTGCAAGATGTTATGTGTGCGTTCACACACGGAACCTCGGTTATAGTCTCATTCGAAGGACTGTATGGGAAATGGAGTCAGAACTAATGTTAACTACGAGGGAAAATCCCCCTGTACCGAAACGGCCCGGCGGAGATTCGAACCCTCAACCCTTGGATTACGAGTCCGGTGTCGTGTGAAATCTGGGAACGTGATATCTGGGAAGGCTTCCCAGATATCACAGATTTTTTTGGGGAACGCGTTCCCAAAATGTACTGTGATATCTGGGAAGGCCCGTGATGTCTGGGAACGTGGTCTTTCAGAGTTCAGAAGGGCAGAAAGAAGACGAAAAAAGAATGGATCTTCGAGATAAGGTAGGAAACAATTTATTTAGGTGCAATTGAGATTTTTGGCCTTCTTGTCACTTTTTTCCCCCATTAATTTCTTGGCATGATTTTCACAAAGTACTCTCTTTCTGAGGCCTTCTATGCATAATTTCAACAAATTTTTACAACATAGAGGAATGAAAAACTTTTTTTTTCTGAGGCCTTCTATTGAGGCCTTGGCGTGATTGCAAAAGAAATTGAAAATCTGCTAGGAAGGCTACATTTAGTCTATTCTCTGAGACGTTCCCAGATTTCACACCAGTGCCCAGATTTCACGATTGGAAGTTCAGGAAATCTGGGAACGCGTTCCCAGATATCACGGTAAATCTATTCCGTGTATTGAGCTATTCCGGCCCCCAACATGATCACTCGATCCTTGAACAGGAATCAGAGGCAGCAGTGAAATTACCGGAGCAAGGACAGTCGGCTTTTAACAGACATCATGTCAGCTTAGTGAACTTACATTGAACCCACCATGGCGAACAGACAACATGTCAGCTTAGTGAACTTACATTGAACCCACCATGGCGAACAGACAACATGTCAGCTTAGTGAACTTACATTGAACCCACCATGGCGAACAGACATCATGTCAGCTTAGTGAACTTACATTGAACCCACCATGGCGAACAGACAACATGTCAGCTTAGTGAACTTACATTGAACCCACCATGGCGAACAGACATCATGTCAGCTTAGTGAACTTACATTGAACCCACCATGGCGAACAGACAACATGTCAGCTTAGTGAACTTACATTGAACCCACCATGGCGAACAGACAACATGTCAGCTTAGTGAACTTACATTGAACCCACCATGGCGAACAGACATCATGTCAGCTTAGTGAACTTACATTGAACTCACCATGGCGAACAGACAACATGTCAGCTTAGTGAACTTACATTGAACCCACCATGGCGAACAGACAACATGTCAGCTTAGTGAACTTACATTGAACCCACCATGGCGAACAGACAACATGTCAGCTTAGTGAACTTACATTGAACTCACCATGGCGAACAGACAACATGTCAGCTTAGTGAACTTACATTGAACCCACCATGGCAAACGTTCAGTTGTCGGCACTGTGATTACCTGTTGTGTTAAAAATGAAGTATCCAAAACGACACTTTTTCACTTTTTCGTAGAAATCCCCCTACAGCAGCATGTTTTGTCCTGCTTGCTGCATACTTACATGCCAGAGGAAAAGTGACCCGTGTTGTGAAATGTGTGTATGCATTGATGACGGGGTATACCAATGCCATTGCATATCCAGGGCTTTTTGATATCCGCCTTTTCTTGTTACAACATAACGCTGCTTTTTATCACATTCATTTGT
>CM065741.1:472486-474986 GCA_033310375.1 Conus canariensis
AGGAAGAACGGAAGAAAGAAAGAAGGAAGGACGGAATGAAAAAAGGAAGGAAGGAAAGAAAGAAACAAAGAAACAAAGAGCGAAGAAATGAACTGGAGAAAGAAAGAAAGAAGGAAGGAAGAACGGGAGGAAGAAAGAAAGAAGAACGGAATGAAAAAAAAGGAAGGAAGGAAAGAAAGAAACAAAGAAACAAAGAGCGAAGAAATGAACTGGAGAAAGAAAGAAAAAAAGAAAGAAGGAAGAACGGGAGAAAGAAAGAAGGAAGGAAGAACGGGAGAAAGAAAGAAAGAAGGACGGAATGAAAAAAAAAAGGAAGGAAGGAAAGAAAGAAACAAAGAAACAAAGAGCGAAGAAATGAACTGGAGAAAGAAAGAAAGAAAGAAGGAAGAACGGGAGGAAGAAAGAAAGAAAGAAAGAAGGAAGGGAGGAAGGGAGGAAGGAAGAAAAAAAGAAGGAGGAAGGAAGAAAGAAAGAAACAAAGAAACAAAGAGCGAAGAAATGGACTGAAGAAGCAAAGAGAGAAAGAAAATCATTAACATCGAATTTTAAAGACAAATGAAGTGTAACTGTTCATCACATCCGAAATGAGTCCCACTTTCAAACACTGCAAATCTTTTCATTTATGGAGAGGTATGTTATATTTTGACATTTAGGCAACTTGGATTGCCTATTCGCGCTATTTCTAGAAAGTATATATATATATATATATATATATATATATACGTCTGAAGAAAAAAAAAACAACCAAACAAAAACGTGTTCTGCTCCGCTAAAGCTAAACACTGACTGATATACGCAAAGGAATGTAAACACGAAAATGAATGTAACTTAACTTAATTAAAAAAAAAAAAAACAACAAACATACATAAATCCACACAAAACACACACACACACACACACACACACACACACACACACACACACACACACACACACAGAGGAAAGAATAGATGACAGGACTAAAGAGTAATAGAAAGGAGGAACGTGTAATAGAAAGACAGATTAAAAAGGGAAAAGTTAAACACAAAGTGGAAAAAAAAAAGATGTGACCTGTACTGATCTGTACTCTTCCAGGTACCCATGCGGCCATTAATCAGACACCCAGTCCTATGAAACAGATCACACAACTCCTTTGCCCCACTGCCAAGAATAACTCACCTACAGCTCTGTACTTCTTTCAATGCATTCAGTTCTACTCCGCATCTCGTACAGGGAGCCCAAGACCAACGACTATGAGCGGAACCTTGTCACCAATCCAGTTGGGCCCCATGAACCACTACTGGCAGCCGTCAAACAGCGGAAGATGGCATGGTTTGGCCACGTCATTCGTCACAACACCCTCTCCAAAACCATCCTTCAAGGTACCGTTGAAGGAGGGCGCAGACGAGGACGGCAGAGAAAGAGCTGGTCCGAAAACATAAAGGACTGGACCAAAATGACCATGCCAGATCTCCTCACGACAGCTACCAACAGAAGAGCCTGGAGAGAAATGGCGGCTGCCTCATCACGTCCCCCAACGACCCCAGCGGTCAGGGGAATGACTGACATGCCTCATCACGTCCCCCCAGCGACCCCAGCGGTCAGGGGAATAACTGACTGATGCCTCATCACGTCCCCCCAACGACCCCAGCGGTCAGGGGAATGACTGACTGACTGACTACGGGGGAATCATCACTAGCAAACGATTCCACACCCGTGATGAATCAATCCACAGTGAAATGTACAGTAGTGGATCGCACCATAGCCTTGTTGTAGCATTTACTGTGTTATTTTTTTAATATAATATTTGTTTATGATGAAATATGTTTTACAACATTAGAAGTTCAACCGCACACATTACTGTGACATTGAGATATGCACTTGCCAATACAGGAATTATTTGTCCAGGGGGATTTTTTTTCCCTTGGACATTGATCTCAATCAACACCGAAAAATTGGATTTTTGTTGTTGTTGTTCAAGAACAGGTTGTACTACAATGACAGTACAGGAGTGCGATCGTGATACTCACATTGGGCCGATGTCAAACTTAGATAACCATTCACAAAGGCAACCTAAATACTCCAGCAAGGCTGGCCAGTCAGACAAGTAAGCCATACTGACTACTATGACAAGTCCTGTATGCTGACAATTTAGGCAATTCAGCCACACTGATAATTTAGATAAGTCAGCAAAAATGACAATTTAGACAAGTCAGCCGTACAGACAATTTAGGCAATTCAACCACACTGACAACTTAGACAAGCCAGCAAAAAAGACAGTTTAGACAAGTCAGCCATACAGACAATTTAGGCAATTCAACCACACTGACAACTTAGATAAGCCAGCAAAAAAGACAATTTAGACAAGTCAGCCAAACTGACAACTATGACAAGTCCTCCATACTGACAACTTACACAAGTCGGCCATATTGACAACTTGGATAGAAGTCAACCATACTGACAATTTAGATAGGTTGGATAGAAGTCAACCATACTGACAATTTAGATAGGTTGGATAGAA
>CM065741.1:487486-489986 GCA_033310375.1 Conus canariensis
ATCACCAACACACCGCTGAAGATAGCTAGACTTCAAACACTATGACGTGTCTTGGCCTTCATCATCAACACGCCGCTGAAGATAGCTAGACTTCAAACACTATGACGTTTATTGGCCTTCAGTGATGACTTTGACTTATCCTTCATCATCAACACACCGCTGGAGGTAGCTAGACTTCAAACACTATGACCTGTCTTGGCCTTCAGTGATGACTTTGACTTATCCTTCATCAACACGCTGCGGAAGGTAGCTAGACTTCAAACACTATGACGTGTCTTGGCCTTCAGTGATGGCTTTGACTTATCCTTCATCAACACGCCGCGGAAGGTGGCTAGACTTCAAACACTATGACGTATCTTGGCCTTCAGTGATGACTTTGACTTATCCTTCATCAACACGCCGCTGTAGGTAGCTAGACTTCAAATAGTATGACGTGTCTTGGCTTCAGTGATGACTTTGACTTATCCTTCATCAACACGCCGCTGAAGGTAGCTAGACTTCAAATACTATGACGTGTCTTGGCCTTCAGTGATGACTTTGACTTATCCTTCATCAACACGCTGCGGAAGGTAGCTAGACTTCAAACACTATGACGTGTCTTGGTCTTCAGTGATGACTTTGACTTATCCTTCATCAACACGCCGCTGAAGGTAGCTAGACTTCAAACACTATGACGTGTCTTAGCCTTCAGTGATGACTTTGACTTATCCTTCATCAACACGCCGCTGAAGGTAGCTAGACTTCAAACACTATGACGTGTCTTGGCCTTCAGTGATGACTTTGACTTATCCTTCATCAACACGCCGCTGAAGGTAGCTAGACTTCAAACACTATGACGTGTCTTGGCTTTCAGTCATGGCTTTGACTTATCCTTCATCAACACGCCGCTGAAGGTAGCTAGACTTCAAACACTATGACGTGTCTTGGCTTTCAGTCATGGCTTTGACTTATCATTCATCAACACACCGCTGAAGGTAGCTAGACTTCAAACACTATGACGTGTCTTGGCTTCAGTCATGGCTTTGACTTATCCTTCATCAACACGCCGCTGAAGGTAGCTACACTTCAAACACTATGACGAGTCTTGGCTTTCAGTCATGGCTTTGACTTATCCTTCATCAACACACCGCTGAAGGTAGCTAGACCTCAAACACTATGACGTGTCTTGGCCTTCATCATCAACACGCGCGTGAAGGTAGCTAGACTTCAAATACTATGACGTGTCTTGGCGTTCAGTGATGACTTTGACTTATCCTTCATCAACACACCGCTCAAGACAGCTAGGTTAGTGCTGAAGGTAGCTAGGTTAGTGCTGAAGGTAGCTAGGATGACTTTGACTTATCCTTCATCAACACACCGCTCAAGACAGCTAGGTTAGTGCTGAAGTAGCTAGGTTAGTGCTGAAGGTAGCCAGGTTAGTGCTGAAGGTAGCCAGGTTAGTGCTGAAGGTAGTCAGGTTAGTGCTGAAGGTAGTCAGGTTAGTGCTGAAGGTAGCTAGGTTAGTGCTGAAGGTAGCTAGGTTAGTGCTGAAGGTAGCCAGGTTAGTGCTGAAGGTAGCTAGGTAGCTAGGTTAGTGCTGAATGTTGCTGAAGGTAGCTAGGTTAGTGCTGAAGGTAGCCAGGTTAGTGCTGAAGGCAGCCAGGTTAGTGCTGAAGGTAGCCAGGTTGGTGCTGAAGGTAGCTAGGTTGGTGCTGAAGGTAGCTAGGTTGGTGCTGAAGGTAGCTAGGTTAGTGCTGAAGGTAACCAGGTTAGTGCTGAAGGTAGCTAGGTTAGTGCTGAAGGTAACCAGGTTAGTGCTGAAGGTAACAACCAGGTTAGTGCTGAAGGTAACCAGGTTAGTGCTGAAGGTAGCCAGGTTAGTGCTGAAGGCAGGTTAGTGCTGAAGGTAGCCAGGTTAGTGCTGAAGGTAGCTAGGTTAGTGCTGAAGGTAGCCAGGTTAGTGCTGAAGGTAACCAGGTTAGTGCTGAAGGTAGCTAGGTTAGTGCTGAAGGTAACCAGGTTAGTGCTGAAGGTAGCCAGGTTAGTGCTGAAGGTAGCTAGGTTAGTGCTGAAGGTAGCTAGGTTAGTGCTGAAGGTAGCTAGGTTAGTGCTGAAGGTAGCCAGGTTAGTGCTGAATGTAGTTAGGCTAGTGCTGAAGGTAGCCAGGTTAGTGCTGAAGGTAGCCAGGTTAGTGCTGAAGGTAGCTAGGTTAGTGCTGAAGGCAGGTTAGTGCTGAAGGTAGCCAGGTTAGTGCTGAAGGTAGCCGGGTTAGTGCTGAAGGTAGCTAGGTTAGTGCTGAAGGTAGCCAGGTAGTGCTGAATGTAGTTAGGCTAGTGCTGAAGGTAGCCAGGTTATGCTGAAGGTATCCAGGTTAGTGCTGAAGGTAGCTAGGTTAGTGCTGAAGGCAGGTTAGTGCTGAAGGTAGCCAGGTTAGTGCTGAAGGTAGCCAGGTTAGTGCTGAAGGTAGCTAGGTTAGTGCTGAAGGTAGCCAGGTTAGTGCTGAAGGTAGCCAGGTTAGTGC
>CM065741.1:502486-509986 GCA_033310375.1 Conus canariensis
AGACGAAGCCACATGAACTAATTCATAAGTTATATAAGTGTAATATTACAAATATGGTGTTGCATGTTGTATTTATTAATATTATCATTATAGAGTGAAAACAAACAACAGTATTGAATTTCAGATTTTACAGTATAAAGTTGAGTCAGATATATCTAGGGTTAATTGAACTTCAAAATGTACAGCATAGATGAAGAGACAGAACATGGGCCACATGTGACTTCAGAAGTTACAGCATAGAGTGAAGAGACAGAACATGGGCCACATGTGACTTCAGAAGTTACAGCATAGAGTGAAGAGATAGAACATGGGCCACATGTGACTTCAGAAGTTACAGCATAGAGTGAAGAGACAGAACATGGGCCACATGTGACTTCAGAAGTTACAGCATAGAGTGAAGAGACAGAACATGGGCCACATGTGACTTCAGAAGTTACAGCATAGAGTGAAGAGACAGAACATGGGCCACATGTGACTTCAGAAGTTACAGCATAGAGTGAAGAGAAGAACATGGGCCACATGTGACTTCCAGAAGTTACAGCATAGAGTGAAGAGACAGAACATGGGCCACATGTGACTTCAGAAGTTACAGCATAGAGTGAAGAGACAGAACATGGCCACATGTGACTTCAGAAGTTACAGCATAGAGTGAAGAGACAGAACATGGGCCACATGTGACTTCAGAAGTTACAGCATAGAGTGAAGAGACAGAACATGGGCCACATGTGACTCAGAAGTTACAGCATAGAGTGAAGAGACAGAACATGGGGCCACATGTGACTTCAGAAGTTACAGCATAGAGTGAAGAGACAGAACATGGGCCACATGTGACTCAGAAGTTACAGCATAGAGTGAAGAGACAGAACATGGGCCACATGTGACTTCAGAAGTTACAGCATAGAGTGAAGAGACAGAACATGGGCCACATGTGACTTCAGAAGTTACAGCATAGATGTGATTATGAGAAGAACATGGGCCACATTGACTCAGAAGTTACAGCATAGAGTGAAGAGATAGAACATGGCACATGTGATTCAGAAGTTACGCATAGGTAAGATGACATGGCAACAGATCACTGCGACATGGAATTGACTCAACGCTGGTGAAAACGAACTGAATATAGAAGCGCCAGACATGGCAACCTCTTCAAATTCGGCCCTCTACCCAGGTAGGACCAGCCCTGCTGATGGGAAACGAGAATACGGAATTGTTAAAGCGCTATAGAGCTTGGGGCCTCGAACCGGGCATAGGCGCTATATAAGTACTCCTAATAAATAAATAAGAAATAAGAAAAATCTGCTTTCTTTTTTCGGAATGGTCTATTTTGGGTGAACATTCTAATCGTGGTGGTATATACTGTGTGAACCGAACTCTCCGTAATATCATGTCTTTGCAGCTGTTGGTAACAGCACTGGGGAGATGTCTGGATTTGGGTTTGGGACTTAAGCTTTGGTAACCAAAGAGGAGGTTGATTTTATTGTTATTTCTCGCTACGGTGTGCGCGCCAGGTTGTTCTTGTAGACATTTTGTGAGGGAACATATGGCTCCGATATGGCCTCCTGCTTTCAGCTTGGCTGTATACAGCATGAATATGAATGAGTGGGAAGAGCATATTGGCCAGGATGAGTTTGTATCTGCTGATAAACTGTAAAGATCATTGTTCTTTTTCATTTTTGTCTCTCTCGTTTAAACGTCCTTGCCAGTTTACCCCGTGTGCATCTGGAAGTCTTTTGTTTTTCTGGCCTTCCAAGACAACCAAACCGACTCTCTGGGATTTTCTTTGTGGACTGTATTTAACCGAATTACTTCACTGCTTCATTTGTTGTGTTTTTGAGTCAGAGCATACAAATTAATCATGCCAAGGTTCTGCAGGTTCGCAGATAGGCGCATGGCTATGATTGTGCTGGATATGAATAACCACATTACAACCGTTACAACGTTTCCCTTAGAACACACAATGTATTTAGTGATCATTACATCTGTGAAAACGTTTCTCGTATTTCTTACGATGTTTTTACTGATCGTTACAACTGTTAAAGAGAAAAGGTTTTCCTTACAGCACAACGTCTGTTTCCTTACGATGTTTTATCGATTGCTACAACTGAAAAAAAAAGTTTTCTTTACGACACAATGTCTTTTTTTATGATAATTAAAATATTTTCAAATGGAAACAATGTTAAAAAACATTCAAGAGTTGAATAGGTACACGCTTGCACTTATGGTGCACATAGGTTACAAGTCCACCAAGCCTTGACGTAACTTTACATGAGGTTATACAGTGTGTGCACTTTCTGGTGCCAATGAAAGAATGGGGCAACGAACGGGGGAATGAAAGGAAGGTGAGGTGGTTTGGGGTGGGTGACAATCTTGCAGGCCAGTGACGAAAGCATCAAAATGAAAGCATGTCAATCCACTCAGGTATGCCACGCCTGTTTAACTCCTACAGGACAAACATTGAGCCACAGACCTTGTCGGGTCACCGATGACTGACCGTGCGTGAGAAGACAGCTGGTACTGGGTGGTCAGGACAGGCAGTGCCTAGGCATAACACACACCCGCACCTTCATCCCAGCTCTGACCTCGTCAACAGTCTCCACCTGAATGTAGCATAGCACACACCCACATCTTCATCCCAACTCTGACCTCGTCAACAGTCTCCACCTGAATGTGTCCAGTGTTTTCAGTTGTGCACGCATCATACCACAACAGAACACCTTGCGACCTCTTCCACTGAAACGACTTCCTGCACACTCCGTGAAGTCAAGTGATGCCTTCTGCATGGAGGGTATTGTCCACAGACGTACCACATGATGTGTAGCTCCTCAGTCGGCAACGTCGATAGCTGTCTAACAGCTGATCTGTCCCTGGACATCACAAACCAGTGGTAGGTTCACGCTCTACAAAGTGGAATGATGGTTCCTTGAGGTCTCCCTGGACATCACACACCAGTGGTAGTTTCACGCTCTACAAAGTGGAATGATGGTTCCTTGAGGTCTCCCTGGACATCACACACCAGTGGTAGTTTCACGCTCTACAAAGTGGAATGATGGTTCCTTGAGGTCTCCCTGGACATCACACACCAGTGGTAGTTTCACGCTCTACAAAGTGGAATGATGGTTCCTTGAGGTCTCCCTGGACATCACAAACCAGTGGTAGTTTCACGCTCTACAAAGTGGAATGATGGTTCCTTGAGGTCTCCCTGGACATCACACACCAGTGGTAGTTTCACGCTCTACAAAGTGGAATGATGGTTCCTTGAGGTCTCCCTGGACATCACACACCAGTGGTAGTTTCACGCTCTACAAAGTGGAATGATGGTTCCTTGAGGTCTCCCTGGACATCACACACCAGTGGTAGGTTCACGCTCTACAAAGTGGAATGATGGTTCCTTGAGGTCTCCCTGGACATCACACACCAGTGGTAGTTTCACGCTCTACACAGTGGAATGATGGTTCCTTGAGGTCTCCCTGGACATCACACACCAGTGGTAGTTTCACGCTCTACAAAGTGGAATGATGGTTCCTTGAGGTCTCCCTGGACATCACACACCAGTGGTAGTTTCACGCTCTACAAAGTGGAATGATGGTTCCTTGAGGTCTCCCTGGACATCACACACCAGTGGTAGTTTCACGCTCTACAAAGTGGAATGATGGTTCCTTGAGGTCTCCCTGGACATCAACACAGTGGTAGGTTCACAGCTCTACAAAGTGGAATGATTGGTTCTTGAGGTCTCCCTGGACATCCACACCAGTGGTAGTTTCACGCGTCTACAAAGTGGAATGATGGTTCCTTGAGGTCTCCCTGACATCACACACCAGTGGTAGTTTCAGCTCTACACAAGTGGAATGATGGTTCCTTGAGGTCTCCCCTGGTCATCACACACCAGTGGTAGTTTCACGCTCTACAAAGTGGAATGATGGTTCCTTGAGGTCTCCCTGGACATCACACACCAGTGGTAGTTTCACGCTCTACAAAGTGGAATGATGGTTCCTTGAGGTCTCCCTGGACATCACAAACCAGTGGTAGTTTCACGCTCTACAAAGTGGAATGATGGTTCCTTGAGGTCTCCCTGGACATCACAAACCAGTGATAGTTTCACGCTCTACAAAGTGGAATGATGGTTCCTTGAGGTCTCCCTGGACATCACACACCAGTGGTAGGTTCACGCTCTACAAAGTGGAATGATGGTTCCTTGAGGTCTCCCTGGACATCACACACCAGTGGTAGTTTCACGCTCTACAAAGTGGAATGATGGTTCCTTGAGGTCTCCCTGGACATCACACACCAGTGGTAGTTTCACGCTCTACAAAGTGGAATGATGGTTCCTTGAGGTCTGTTCTGTTCATGGATAGGACACACTTACAATTCAAGTGTCTCCAATATCTCGTGAACTTCTTAAGATCCCTGCCGTCCAGAGCGGTCACAAACCGCTCCCCCAACTCGGTGCTGACAGTGCAATGATGACTCCCTGTTGCCCTCTGACCTCACACACCTTTCACACCTTCAGGGCAGAGGTCAGAGGCACTGGCCGTGCGTGGTGAAGTGCGTGGTGACGTCATGGGATCAGCTCCCCAGCTGTTCAGTCATGGACGTGGCCTACCTTGCCACGGATCAATAGCTCCCCCACCAGCCGCCAAAGTAGACTAATGGCAGGCAAAGTTAAGTCCTTACAATCGATATACACCCCATACTCCTAATGCTACTTACTACCTCTGTATATGGCGGGCAAAGGTAAGTCCTTACAATCGATATACACCCCATACTCCTAATGCTACTTACTACCCCTGTATATGGCGGGCAAAGGTAAGTCCTTACAATCGATATACACCCCATACTCCTAATGCTACTTACTACCCTGTATATGGCGGGCAAAGGTAAGTCCTTACAATCCATATACACCCCATACTCCTAATGCTACTTACTACCCCTGTATATGGCGGGCAAAGGTAAGTCCTTACAATCCATATACACCCCATACTCCTAATGCTACTTACTACCCTGTATATGGCGGGCAAAGGTAAGTCCTTACAATCCATATCACCCCATACTCCTAATGCTACTTACTACCCCTGTATATGGCGGGCAAAGGTAAGTCCTTACAATCCATATACACCCCATACTCCTAATGCTACTTACTACCCTGTATATGGCGGGCAAAGTAAGTCCTTACAATCCATATACACCCCATACTCCTAATGCTACTTACTACCCCTGTATATGGCGGGCAAAGGTAAGTCCTTACAATCCATATACACCCCATACTCCTAATGCTACTTACTACCCTGTATATGGCGGGCAAAGGTAAGTCCTTACAATCCATATACACCCCATACTCCTAATGCTACTTACTACCCCTGTATATGGCGGGCAAAGGTAAGTCCTTACAATCCATATACACCCCATACTCCTAATGCTACTTACTACCCCTGTATATGGCGGGCAAAGGTAAGTCCTGAAAATCCATATACACCCCATACTCTAATGCTACTTACTACCCCTGTATATGGCGGGCAAAGGTAAGTCCTTACAATCCATATACACCCCATACTCCTAATGCTACTTACTTACCCCTGTATATGGCGGGCAAAGGTAAGTCCTTACAATCCACATACACCCCATACTCCTAATGCTACTTACTACCCCTGTATATGGCGGGCAAAGGTAAGTCCTTACAATCCATATACACCCATACTCCTAATGCTACTTACTACCTCTGTATATGGCGGGCAAAGGTAAGTCCTTACAATCCATATACACCCCATACTCCTAATGCTACTTACTACCACTGTATATGGCGGGCAAAGGTAAGTCCTTACAATCCATATACACCCCATACTCCTAATGCTACTTACTACCTCTGTATATGGCGGGCAAAGGTAAGTCCTTACAATCCATATACACCCCATACTCCTAATGCCCCCCCCCCCCCCCCCCCCCCCCCCCCCCCCCCCCCCCCCCCCCCCCCCCCCCCCCCCCCCCCCCCCCCCCCCCCCCCCCCCCCCCCCCCCCCCCCCCCCCCCCCCCCCCCCCCCCCCCCCCCCCCCCCCCCCCCCCCCCCCCCCCCCCCCCCCCCCCCCCCCCCCCCCCCCCCCCCCCCCCCCCCCCCCCCCCCCCCCCCCCCCCCCCCCCCCCCCCCCCCCCCCCCCCCCCCCCCCCCCCCCCCCCCCCCCCCCCCCCCCCCCCCCCCCCCCCCCCCCCCCCCCCCCCCCCCCCCCCCCCCCCCCCCCCCCCCCCCCCCCCCCCCCCCCCCCCCCCCCCCCCCCCCCCCCCCCCCCCCCCCCCCCCCCCCCCCCCCCCCCCCCCCCCCCCCCCCCCCCCCCCCCCCCCCCCCCCCCCCCCCCCCCCCCCCCCCCCCCCCCCCCCCCCCCCCCCCCCCCCCCCCCCCCCCCCCCCCCCCCCCCCCCCCCCCCCCCCCCCCCCCCCCCCCCCCCCCCCCCCCCCCCCCCCCCCCCCCCCCCCCCCCCCCCCCCCCCCCCCCCCCCCCCCCCCCCCCCCCCCCCCCCCCCCCCCCCCCCCCCCCCCCCCCCCCCCCCCCCCCCCCCCCCCCCCCCCCCCCCCCCCCCCCCCCCCCCCCCCCCCCCCCCCCCCCCCCCCCCCCCCCCCCCCCCCCCCCCCCCCCCCCCCCCCCCCCCCCCCCCCCCCAGTCATGGACGTGGCCTAGCTTGCCACGGATCAATAGCTCCCCCACCAGCCGCCAAAGTAGACTAATGGCAGGCAAAGTTAAGTCCTTACAATCGATATACACCCCATACTCCTAATGCTACTTACTACCTCTGTATATGGCGGGCAAAGGTAAGTCCTTACAATCGATATACACCCCATACTCCTAATGCTACTTACTACCCCTGTATATGGCGGGCAAAGGTAAGTCCTTACAATCCATATACACCCCATACTCCTAATGCTACTTACTACCCCTGTATATGGCGGGCAAAGGTAAGTCCTTACAATCCATATACACCCCATACTCCTAATGCTACTTACTACCCTGTATATGGCGGGCAAAGGTAAGTCCTTACAATCCATATACACCCCATACTCCTAATGCTACTTACTACCCCTGTATATGGCGGGCAAAGGTAAGTCCTTACAATCCATATACACCCCATTCTCCTAATGCTACTTACTACCCCTGTATATGGCGGGCAAAGGTAAGTCCTTACAATCCATGTACACCCCATACTCCTAATGCTACTTACTACCCCTGTATATGGCGGGCAAAGGTAAGTCCTTACAATCCACATACACCCCATACTCCTAATGCTACTTACTACCCCTGTATATGGCGGGCAAAGGTAAGTCCTTACAATCCATATACACCCCATACTCCTAATGCTACTTACTACCTCTGTATATGGCGGGCAAAGGTAAGTCCTTACAATCCATATACACCCCATACTCCTAATGCTACTTACTACCTCTGTATATGGCGGGCAAAGGTAAGTCCTTACAATCCATATACACCCCATACTCCTAATGCTATTGACTGCCCCAGTGTCA
>CM065741.1:517486-529986 GCA_033310375.1 Conus canariensis
ACATGCACGCATACATCCTTCTAGCCGCCCCCCCCCCCCCTCTCCACCCACCAATCCATATACAAACACACCGCACCAATACAGAATCACACGCACACACCGCGCCAAAACAGAATCACACACACACACACACACACACACACACACACACACACACACACACACACACACAGACACACACACAAACAACGCACGCGCACGCACACACACACACACACACACACACACACACACACACACACACACACACACACACACACACACACATCGGACGAGATTTTGTACAAATCTTACATCTGTACATCTCATTACATCACACGCAAATGGATAATCAATAATGTGGTTTGCGTCAGCATGTATTATTGTTGGTTCTCTCTCATGTAAATGGGTACAAATGAAATAGGCTTCTTTTTTTTCAGCATCAAGTATTGCAAAAAGGACAGGTCTTTGGGAGTTTGGAGCAGATTAGAAAAGAAAGAAGAAGAAAAAGGAGAAAAAAAGAGAAAATCTGTTGCCATTGTTATTGCAGTACAGATAGTGCATTGACTCGATTCAGCTGCTTGTAAAAGTTTTATATCTATGGCTAGGAGTGTGGAGAAAAACTGCTTGAAAAGAAGATATGAGACTGAAAAGGGGATATGAGATTAACAACAACAACAACAACAACAACAAAGAAGTAGGTTAGCTCTTGCTCCCACAAGAAAACGAATACAGGCCGATAACTCCAAAGGAATGCTGCTTACGCCACCGAATCGCCTTGCAGATATGGCAGCACGGAGAACACAGAACAAACAAGAATACACCCCCTTTTTAAGTGGGAGCAAGAGTTGCCTACTTGTTTGTTGTTTATTGTTTACTGTGCCCTGCGTCATTTCATAGTTACTTTCGTAATAAAGAAACGCTTCTCGTATTGACATTGCTGCAGAACTGCTCAACATGATAGTGCATATATATATATATATAAAACATAATCATGAATGTACAAAGTACAGTTTATGAGGTCGATATTTCTCCAAATGTAATAACATTGTGCAAAAAACAGTGACAAATTTCAGAGGTAGGTGTGTGTGTGGGTGTGTGTGTGTGCGGCGTGCGTGTGTGTGTGTGTGTGTGTGTGTGTGGTGTTTGTTTTGTGTGTGTGTGTGTGTGTGTGTGTGTGTGTGTGTGTGAAGAATGAACTCGATTAGGAAGAACATGTATGACAACAATATATTGCCCATCTGCACATTGGTATAATGAAGTGTTGGGCTCTCTCTCTCTCTCTCACTCTCTCTCTCTCTCTCTCTCTCTCTCTCTCTCTTAGGATTCAGAGTCCAACTGAAAAAAACAACAACAAGCAAACAAACAAACAACAGATAAGGCCACGTTTGAAAATGAAGAACAGTGCCACACGTTCATGAACAAGATGAAGGAATTATTTCGGGCAAGTCATACTCCTGTTCCTTCCTCTCCTGTCTGTGATGATGTTGCAGTTACTGCTAATATGACGACCTCCTATCCCCTCCCCACCATCCCCTAACAAACCCCCACCACCACCACCACCACCACCACCAGCCAGCTCCACCACCATCACAAATAACAACAACAGCTGCCTCTATTAATGTTGAGATCGCCACCGGTTGTTCCTCTTTATTGTCTTGAGGGTGATGACAATGACGATGATGATAATGAAGATTGTTGTTTTTGCTTGTTGATTAACTCAGGGGTTCTTCTCCCTTACTCTGTCTCTGTCTCTGTCTCTGTCTCTTCTCTCTCTCTCTCCTCTCTCTCTCTCTCTCTCTCTCTCTCCTCTCTCTCTCTCTCTCTCCTGTCTCTCACATACATACATAATTACATACACACGCGCGCAAATACACAAACACAGGCACAGACACAGACACACACAGACACAGACAGAGACAGACAGACAGACGACAGACAGACAGACAGACAGACAGACAGACAGACACACACACAACACACACACACACACACACACACACACACACACCACACAGATTGTTAATCTTTTTGTCGATTACCAAAGGTGTTATTTTCGCATGCACGCACGCACACGCACGCACGCACGCACACAGACACAGACACAGACACACGACACAGAAACACATGCACCACACACACACACACACACACACACACACACACACACACACACACACAGATTGTTATTCTTTTTGTTGATTACCAAGGGTGTTCTTTTCACATCCCACACACACACACACACACACACACACACACACACACACACACACACACACACAACACACACACACACACACACACACACACACACACACACACACACACACACACACTCACGCGCACACAATCAAGAGAGAGAGAGGCAGACAGTTAGAGAGACAGACAGACAGTCAGACACAGAGGAAGACAGAGAGAGGGGAGGGAGGGCCCACGCTTCAACGCCTCTCCCCTTAATAAACGGCAGGTGTCCACATCTTTCAAACGTAACTGATTTTGCCTTTGGCTGCTTGAAGGGCAGGGAAGAGAGCGAGGAGGAGGGAAATTGGAAAGGTATCAGAATTGGTGTGGAGTCTCTCTCTCTCTCTCTCTCTCTCTCTCTCTCTCTCTCTCTCTCTCTCTCTCTCTCCCCCATATTTTTGTGTTTGTGAGTGCTTATGATTACACTCTTATGTGTACATCTGTGTGTGTGTGTGTGTGTGTGTGTGTGTGTGTGTGTGTGTGTGTGTGCGTGCGTGCGTGCGAGCGCGCGCGTGTGTGTGTGTGTCTCTGTGTGTATGTGTAGTGTTCTGTGGTGTGGTGTAGTGTAGTGTAGTGTAGTGTAGTGTAGTGTAGTGTAGTGTAGTGTAGTGTAGTGTAGTTGTTGTGTGTGTGTGTGTGTGTGTGTGTGTGTGTGCGCGCGCGCGCGCCACGCGCACGCGTGTGTGCAGTGCACACGCCCGTGTGTGTGTATGCGTGCGTGCGTGCGAGCATGCGTGCGCGCGTGCACGCGCGCGCGCGCGTGTGTGTGTGTGGTGTGTGTGTGTGTGTGTGTGTGTGTGTGTGTGTGCCCGTGGGCGCATGCATATGCTTACCTGAGTGTATATAAGTTTGTGTGCACATGGAAGAGAGAGAGAGAGAGAGAGAGAGAGAGAGAGAGAGAGAGAGAGAGAGAGAGAGAGAAGAGAGAGAGAGCGAGAGCGTGTGTCTGTACTTGCGTGCGCATGTGTATGCACGCGCACGCGCATGTGCATGTGTATGTGTGTGTGTGTATGTGTGTGTGTGTGTGTGTGTGTGTGTGTGTGTGTGTGTGTGTGTGTGTGTGATTGTGTGTGTGTGTGTGTGTGTGTGTGTGTGTGTGTGTGTGTGTGTGTGTGTGTGTGTGTTTGTTGTTGTTCTTCAATTTAACGTCTTTTCACTAATGTGATATTAGACAGGGTGTGTGTGTGTGTGTGTTGTGTGTGTGTGGTGTGTGTGTGTGTGTGTGTGTGTGTGTGTGTTGTGTGTGTGTGTGTGTTGTGTGTGTGTTGAGTGTGTGCGTGCTGCGTGCGTGCGTGAGTGCGCGCACGAGTGCGTGCGTGTGCATGTGCGTGCGTGTGTGTATGTGTGATGAGGAAAAACTCTAAGTAAGAATTAAACTGTTAAAAAAAAAAAAAAGAAGAAGAAAAAAAAAACATCAAAAGTAAAAACAAACAACTGTACAAAATAAGATCATGAAACAGCAATTACAGGATTGAGCCAACTGGGCTTAACATAAGAATTCGTACAAAATTTAAGAGAGACGTGGTATCCTGGAATATGCACTTTGAAGCATCATTTCTAAATTCTGACAAATCGGAATCAAAGTAGGGGCAAAAGTATAAGAACATGTGTTGTTGTACAATTATCAAGGGCGCCGCAAGCACATCGAATATTCTTGACATATTTTGTTCTGAATGCATTTATTTTTAACCGAAATAATAAGGAGAGAAGTTGTTTACTGTGTCTTGGATATAATCCTATGTTTGTATTACGGTTTACTGGATTTACTGAGGAAGCCCTTTTTAAAAGATTACTTGCTCGAGAGTTCGTACAACAAAGTATAGAAGAGTCGAGTTTGTGTATTCGTGGGAGAACACTTTCTTTGTAGTATTCTCAAATTTTTCAAAAGAGGCTCTTTGTAAGAGAGAATATTCTTCATGTAAGCTCAAGGGAATATGAATAGTAGCCATATTGTCAGAATTGTTTGCACCTGCTCGAGCAATCCTGTCAGCCCATTCATTTCCGGATATGAAGCAATGGGAAAGAACACAACAAAAATTAACTGTTATACCTCTTGACATAAGGTTGTGAATAAGTAGTTTAATTTCTGATATGACTTCAGCACAATTTTTTGAATTTGTAGATTCTAAAGCTTGAAGAACTGACTTAGAATCTACACAGAAGAGAATACCATAAAAGTCAAACGATAAATCATTTATGTACTCTACGGCCATTAATACTGCTATTAGTTCGGCTGTAAAAATAGACAGATTTGCCCCAAGATGAAAGGACTTCTCAATTTTTAAAAATGGAATGACAAAGCCACAACCAGCATTATTGTTTAATAGAGACCCATCAGTATAGACTTTTACGAAGTGACGATAACAATCATTGATATGTGATTTTGCTTCGCAAGCTAGAATATTAATGTTATCAGTTTTAGATACAGTAGTATAGTTATAATCACATTTTGGTTTGAAGAGCTCCCAGTTTGGTACGGGACTTATGGGAAAAAGCACAGCAAGCTTTTTATGATTGATACCTGAATTTGTCAACAAGTGAGAAGAATATGTGAGTATCGTTTTAGTGGCTCGAATGTTTCTAGCACGTTTAGGGAAGTCTACATCAGACCTCATATCCAGTTCCGTTTGGTTAGCACTTTGAATAGTTGAGCAGCGAAGAATGTACTTAGCGCAGGCTAGTTCACGATGGTCATCAAGAGGTAAGACACCAGCTTCATGGTATGTTCCTAAAGCTGAAGCATGAAATGGAACACCAAAGGCTAATCTGAATGCCTTAGAGTCTATACACTGAAGCTTTTTTAATAAGTACTTAGGAGCACTAAAAAAGACCTCTTGTGCATATGACAATTTGGATCTAACTAAAGCAGAAGAAAGATGTATTAAACTTTTCGTTTCCTGGCCCCCAACTTTGTTTGCTTATAACTTTGAGCAGATTAAGAGATTTTCTCGCTTGATTTATTATGTGTTCCAAGTGAAAATTCCAAGAAAGATTTGACATAAGATGCACACCAAGGAATTTAATCTCAGAAGTGTAGCTCAATGTGGTATTATGTACTTTGAAGTTAGGAGTATTGTGAGCAGACCCACCTGCATCAAATAACATCATACGCGATTTTTCAGCCGACAGGCATAAGCCATTATCAGACATGAAGTTCTAAATGTTGTCTAACTCTTTTTGATATATTCTTCTAATGTAATTAACAGATCTTTTTGATGTGTTCTTTTTTAATGTGGCGTTCATCCATAAGCAGATGTCATCCGCATATTGAATCAAGTTAAGGTTTTTTGAAATGTATTTAGGTAAATCATTAGTTAAAATATTAAAGAGAAGAGGGGCGATCACAGAGCCTTGAGGGATACCCATATCTAGTAATCTTTTGGATGAATAAGTATTACCTATTCTTGTCTGAATACTTCTGTTGGTCAGGAATGTTTTAACAAATTTATAAATATGACCAGAGAGACCTATAGTTTTTAATTTATATAAAAGCCTATCATGCCAAACTTGATCAAATGCCTTGTTGATATCGAAAAATGTGGCGAGAACGTTTTGCCTTCTAGCAAACTGGTGTTTAATTTGCGTAGTGAGCTTTACAAGATGATCAATAGTAGACCTGCCCTTTCTAAAACCGGCCTGATTTGCGGGGATAATGCCAGTTTTTTCACAATAGTATGTCAATCTGTTTAGAACAATTATCTCCATTAGTTTACAGACATGAGATGTAAGAGCCATAGGTCGATAGCTATTTGTGTTTGTCACTGATTTTCCATTCTTTAAAACGGGAACAATAATTGAGTCTCTCCATATGGAAGGTATGTTCCCTTCAATCCAACATTTATTAATAATTTCATGTAGAAGTAAAACAAATTTTGTGGTATATGTTTTAACATTTCATTAGAAATGGCATCTAAACCAACTGACGTTTTCTTATTAGACAATGAAGAAAAAGCAGAGTGTAATTCCTGAGAAGTAATATCAGCATTTAGATAATGGTCATTATTTTCGTCAGGATCAGCGTACATTTCTTTGTTAGATTGGTTTTCCCTCATAGCTCTGCATTTGTCTGATAAACTACAGAAGGAGCTGTTTTTGGAAAACATGTCAGCAAATGATTCTGCTTTTTGGTATGCCGAACGAAATTTTTCAGCACCTGTTATGATTGGATATGCAGGTAAATGGATTCCGTTTTTCATTTCATGGATCTTTTTCCAAATTTTATTGATATCTTTATGTTCACTTATTTCATTAAAACAAAATGATGACCAGTACTCGCGCTTAGCATTTTCAATTACTTTATTCCTTTGATTCTTTGCAGTTCTAACTGGTATGCTCCCTTTAACCTTTTTTACTTTTGCGTACAGTTTAAACGTGCTTTTATTTTTATCAACAGCGTTTCTGCAAGATTCTGTCCACCACACTTTACCCGTGTGTTTGGGAGATTTTGATTGACTAAGAATCGGTATTGCCTCACCGGCTGCATGCAGTAGTGAGATAGTAAAATGACTGTACATAGATTCTATGTCAGATTTATCAAAAGAACTGACATCATATGAAGATAGCACAGATTGAAATTTGGCCCAGTCAGCTCGCTTGTAATCAAACTTTGGGATTTTATCCTTACTGTCATCTTGGCTCACTACAAATCCTCTCAGAGAAACAACTATGGGAATATGATCACTCCCTAAAGTGTTATCATAAGTTTGCCATGTACAGCTCGGGACCATAGATGGTGAGATTAAAGACAAGTCAATTGCAGATGATCTGTGACTAGGGATATCAGGCAGTCTCATGATACTTCCATCATTTAACAGGACGAGTGGAGAGTCTGATATGTTCTCCACTAAACGGTTTGAGCTGACTTTCGTGCAAGTTCTGTCCCAGAAAGGAGCATGTTCATTAAAGTCCCCTGCAATTAACCATTTACTACTTTGAAAGTTTATATTATGTAGCCAGTCTGAATTGCTATCAATGACTCCTTTTGGGAAGTACACAGAGACAATGTTTAAGACTAGAGAATTGTCAAAGTGAACAGAAGCTGCACAAGAATACAAGTCTGAGGTGCCAGGAGGTATAGGTGACTGAAGGGGATGGTCAAATAACTGGTCATTTATATAATAATAATAATGAATACTTATATAGCGCCTATTCTCGGCTAGAGACCAAGCTCTAAGCGCTTTACAATCAACACTCGTTTACACAACGGGCTGCCTACCTGGGTAGTGCCGACTGAAGAGCTGCCAGCTGGCGCTTCATTCAGTCGTTTCCCGTCTCATCCAGTCAATATCGTTCACTCCATTTCCTTACTTCCTTCATTCTTTCTATTTCTCACGCAGGGTGCTTGCAATGTGTAATGTGTCATCCATACCAACGGCCAAACTGGCCTTCTCTTCCGAAAGTTGGTGATGGGATTTTACGTGTGTGCAAGATGTTATGCATGCATTCACACACGGAACCTCGGTTTATAGTCTCATTTGAAGGACTGTATGGGAAATGGAGTCAGAACCAATGTTAACTCCGAGGGAAAAATCCCCCTGTACCGAAACGCTCCAGAGGAGATTCGAACCCGCAACCCCAGAATCACCAAGATTACGAGTCCGGCGCTCTACCAACTGAGCTATTCCAGCTGTAGAGACTTTCTCATTGTCACCAGTTTCTTTTACCACAGGTGGGTAAAAGAAACGATCCAGCCGTGGCAAGTCGTTTTTAAGACACATTTAGTGATTGAAGAATAAGGACCATGTAGGAGCTGGCTTCAAGATATTGTTGAAGATTTACCAAATTCTTATTAATCGACCGGCAGTTCCATTGTAGTATATTAATGTCAGTCTTGTTTGCCATCAAAATTTTACAATGGACATTCAAGGGAGGCACAATTGCAAAATGAAGATTATTTTAATGAAAGATAAAAAGACAATTCCCCAACAATGAACTAATCAGTAAACAGTAACGCATTAGAGAACTCTTTTACAAAAGGCAAGGCCTAGAAGAGGAATAAGATGGTAATGTGTAACGCACACAAAAAAGGGGGAGGGGGGGGGGGTGAGGAAACTATAGCAGGCTGGGAAAAAAAATCAAAATGGCAACCAGGCAAATATATATCACAAAGACGATCAGTTTATCATTTCAGTCGCTAGACATTACAGCACAACCACTGACTTTTTTGACGGGGGAGTGTTGTTAAGTTTTATGAAGATCATTCACCAGTCTTGTAGAACATCATAGAAGTTCCGCCAGGGCCCTGGTACAGAAGAAAAGGGTAGATCTGATATCTGTGTGACAAGAAGACTGGAGGAGGGAAGTATCGTGTTCTCCATGAAGAACGGTGAAGACTGGGATTCCTGGACTTGCTGCCAGAGGGTTTCTTCCAGAAAAGCTGGTGAACGTGTCGCCCTAAGTTACCAGCAAGTACACTGGCTCCTTTCTGGTTCGGGTGGACCCGTCTTTCAGTGCTCTGGGGCTGGCAAGGAGATTCTCATGGCTGATGACGGACACTTTGGGAACTTTGAATAGTTCAGAGTTTATAACCGCGTTGAACATTTCGCGGTTTATGTTTATTTCGGGGTTAGAAACAGGGAGACTTTACTGATCACAATGCTGGCGTGCGAATGCTCTTTAGCGATGGTTTTAATGGTGTCCGCAAACAGTTTGCTAGAGGATGCAACGTCTTTTTGTTGAATATCATTGAGACCACAATGAATAACGATTGCATCAACTTCTGTATCCATTGACGACAAGGTTTGTCTCAGCGTGGGCAGTAAGTCCTTTGTAGTGGAAGATTTTTTGGAAACGGTTTTGAAACCATAAGATCGACCAAGTCGGGGGCACTTCACATCGTTCAAAACAGAATCATGAAGGACGAGAACAGATGGGAGATCTTCATTAGCCTTGTTCACTTTCCTTTCCAAGTTGTGTCTTTTGTTTGTTCGATTCTGAGCAGTCTGTGACGTGATGACGCTATCATTGGGATTGACGTCATGAGAAGTTGTCTTCTGTGTTCTAGATCGTTCTTTTGGCTTTAGTTTTTTATCTTCTTCTTTTTCTTTCCAATAGAATGTTGAAGCCGGGCGTTGTGCTGTCACCTGAACGTAGGTAAGGTCTTGTTTTGCGCTCTCCTTTACCATTTTCTGTTCTGGATTCGCCTGAACAAATTTGGAACGTGGTTCAGAATTGCACTTTACGGTTGTGAGCTGAGCAATCGTGTTGTTTTGCTCACGTACCGTATCTTCGAGGGATACTATTTTTTTGCATAATGTTTCAATTACTTTCCTCAACTCACCGATTTCTTCTTTAACGTCCCTCATGGCATAAGAAGTGAAGGAGTTGAGATTTGGAATGCCATCGGTGCTGTCCGTTCCAATGCCAGGAATGTCAGCATTTGTCTGTTGACCGGTTCGCTTCAGATTTGAAAATTCTCGAAGCGCCGACTTACTTGGTTTTGTCTTTCTTTCTTGACTTGCATTTCGTACTGGGCACGAAAGAAGACCTCCCTGGCTCCTAGTTTTGGTCATTTCTGAGACAGAGCCTGCAGAAATGCTATAAGCTAGCAGACCCGACGTTTAGCTTCTGATCGCTGTCGCTGTGTATGTGTGTGTGTGTGTGTTTGTGTGCCCGTGGGCGCATGCATATGCTTACCTTAGTGTATATAAGTTTGCATGCACATGGAAGAGGGAGAGAGAGAGAGAGAGAGAGAGAGAGAGAGAGGGTGTGTCTGCACTTGCGTGCGCATGTGTATGCACGCGCACGCGCATGTGCATGTGTTGTGTGTGTGTGTGTGTGTGTGTGTGTGTGTACACGCGCGAGCGCGCTCGACCGTGCGTGCGTGCGTGCGTGCGAGCGTGCGTGCGTGTGTGCGTGTGTGTGTGTGTGTGTGTGTGTGTGTGTGTGTGTGTGTGTAGGTGTGCGCGCGCGGCGGCTTTGCCACTTAATTATCACCTTGTAGTGATTGTGGGTCAGAGCCTTTCTCCACAACAAACACTTGCACTGACTGAGGAATACAGCATGACACAGGGCGGCTGATACAGACAGCAATAATAACGTCTGAGGAATACTGCATGACACAGGGCAGCTGATACAGACAACAATAATAACGTCTGAGGAATACTGCATGACACAGGGCGGCTGATACAGACAGACAGCAATAATAACGTCTGAGGAATACTGCATGACACATAGCAGCTGATACAGACAGACAGCAATAATAACGTCTGAGGAATACTGCATGACACAGGGCGCTGATACAGACAGACAGCAATAATAACGTCTGAGGAATACTGCATGACACAGGGCAGGATCAGACGCGAATAACGTCTGAGAATACTGCAGACAAGGCAGCTATAGAGACAGAATAATAACGTCTGAGGAATACTGCATGACACAGGGCGCTGATACAGACAGACAGCAATAATAACGTCTGAGGAATACTGCATGACACAGGGCAGCTGATACAGACAGACAGCAATAATAACGTCTGAGGAATACTGCATGACACAGGGCGGCTGATGCAGACAGACAGCAATAATAACGTCTGAGGAATACTGCATGACACAGGGCGGCTGATACAGACAGACAGCAATAATAACGTCTGAGGAATACTGCATGACACAGGGCGGTTGATACAGACAGCAATAATAACGTCTGAGGAATACTGCATGACACAGGGCGGTTGATACAGACAGACAGCAATAATAACGTCTGAGGAATACAGCATGACACATGGCAGCTGATACAGACAGCAATAATAACGTCTGAGGAATACAGCATGACACAGGGCAGCTGATACAGACAGACAGCAATAATAACGTCTGAGGAATACTGCATGACACAGGGCGGCTGATACAGACAGACAGCAATAATAACGTCTGAGGAATACTGCATGACACAGGGCGGCTGATACAGACAGACAGCAATAATAACGTCTGAGGAATACTGCATGACACAGGGCGGCTGGTACAGACAGTAATAATAACGTCTGAGGAATACTGCATGACACAGGGCGGCTGATACAGACAGACAGCAATCATAACGTCTGAGGAATACTGCATGACACAGGGCGGCTGATACAGACAGACAGCAATAATAACGTCTGAGGAATACTGCATGACACAGGGCAGCTGATACAGACAGACAGCAATCATAACGTCTGAGGAATACAGCATGACACAGGACAACTGATACAGACAGACAGGTATAATAACATCTCTTCTCTCTCTCTCCTCTCTCTCTCTCTCTCTCTCTCTCTCTCCCTGGTGTGACCGCCTTCACCTCCCTTCCAGGCAGACCCACACACACGTGGTGGATCTAGTGGCACCGTACTTCACAGCGGTAGAGAAATGCCCTGGAAGTCCAGTGCGCAAGGCAGCTACAGCATACAACAGCCGTCGTGTTGGTTATGGGGAACAGCCCTTTGGGACGATAGCAACAATAACACCGACACCACCACCAACACTGATGATAACAATACCAACAACAACAACAACAACAACAACAACAACAACAACAACAACAACAACAACAAGAAGACACATGATGAGGGTCACAAACGTCACTTTCTCAGACATGGATTGGGGACGGAATAGCCCAGTGGTAGAGTGTCGGACTCGTAGTCTTAGTGATCCTGGGGTTGCAGGTTCGAATCTCTGCCGGGCCGTTTCGGAACAGGGGGATTTTTCCCTCGGAGTTAACATTGGTTCTGACTCCCTTTCCCATACAGTCCTAAATAATGATACCATAAACCGAGGTTCCGTGTGTGAACGCACGCACATATCTTGCACATACGTAAAATCCCATCACCAGCTTTCGGAAGAGAAGGCCAGTTTGGCCGTTGGTATGGATGACACGTTACACATAGCATGCACCTTCCATGAAGCTGGAGTATGGCTGCCTTAATGGCGGGATAAAAAAAAAAACGGTCATACACTCAAAACTCCACTCCCGTTGTTGGGTAGATGGTATTTATCCTTGCCGGCATGCCGCTCTATACAGGGAGTGTCTGCAGGAGTATCAGAGAAACATGGATTAATCTCAGGGTGCCTCGAGAAGCCTTGAGAGATCTGAAGACCTGTGCACTGCAGACACATAGAGGCCTGGGGAACGTCCAGTGAGGAGGGATACAGTGTCATGTAAAGACATGTGCACTGCAGACACATAGAGGCCTCGGGAACGTCCAATGCGGAGGGATACAGTGTTCTGTAAAGACCTGTGCACTGCAGACACATAGAGGCCTGGGGAACGTCCAGTGAGGAGGGATACAGTGTTCTGTAAAGACCTGTGCACTGCAG
>CM065741.1:539986-554277 GCA_033310375.1 Conus canariensis
TGTTTGAAGGTTGATATGCATTGGCGTTGTTTGGTTGATTCAGGGAGCGAGTTCCATTGACAGGAACCTGAATATGTTAAACTGGATTTGAATAAGTCAATTCTAGGAACAGGGACATGACGTTTGGGTAGAGTCCTTGAGGAATTTATTGAGAATCTGTGAACTAATGTTGAGGGTGCCTTCCCAGACACAATCTTGTGCATTATGATCCCTTTGTTGTATTGTAATCTCAGACTTAATGGGAGAACTTGAATCTTTTTATAGTCCGAGTCCAGAAGACTACTGCTTTTTAGGAGGACTAATTTGAGTGCTCGCTTGTGTAGGCTTAACAATGGTTTGAGAGTGTTAGCGCTAGCACAGTCCCATAGTGTAGATCCATAGTCTATGTATGATTGAATATGAGACTGGAAAAAGAGCTTGCGTGAATGCAGGTCGAGGAAGCGTTTGATTTTGGAGAGTTGATAAACTTTCTGTGAAACTTTTTTGCATAGTGAGGTTATGTGAGCTTGCCAACTCATATTGTTATCAATTGTTATTCCTAGCACTTTGAGGCATGTAACCTGTTCAACGGGTTCATTTTTAAGATGTACAGGAGGAAACTTAAGAGTGAGATTTTGTCTTTTTTGCCTAGTTGTGATAAGCATGGATTTAGTTTTTTGAGGGTGAAGCGACATCTGATTTAGTTCAGTCCATTTGACGAGGTCATTCGCACTTTCTTGTAAAGTGTGTGCAAGAACAGTAACATCAGAATGATTTGTATGTATTGTTGTATCATCAGCAAAGAGTTCACAGGTGGATGTGATATGGAGAGGTAAATCATTGATGTAAATTGTGAACAGTAAGGGACCCAGGATAGAGCCTTGTGGGACGCCATAGGAAAGTGTTTGAAATGAAGAGAAAGTTGCATTAATTTTTACACATTGTTGCCTATTTGTGAGACATGAGTGAAAAAGCGTAAGTGTTTTTGTGGATAAGCCATACAATTTTAGTTTTCTAAGTAGAAGGTTATGGTCTATCACATCGAATGCTTTTTTGAAATCAATAAATAGGACACCACAATATCTGTTGTTGTTAATGCTATTTAGCCAGTCATCAACCAGGTTGATTAGGGCTGAGTGGCATGAATGGTTGTGTCGAAACCCGGACTGTCTTGGATGAAGCAAGTGGTATGTGTTAAGGTGGTGTATTGTGTGCTTGTTTATGTGTTTTTCCAAAGGTTTGGAAATAGTGGAAATGATTGAGATTGGTCTGTAGTTTGCAGGGTCTGAGCTGTCACCTGCTTTGTAGATAGGTATAACTTTCGCTTTTTTTAAACTATCGGGAAAATGAATTTTTGTCGATGCATAAATTGAAGACGTGTTAACGTGTCTGTAATTGCTGGAGCTGATAGTTTGAGGATTTTGCCGTCTAGGCCATCCACCCCGCAGGTACCTGACTGTTTTAGGTGCGTTAAGTAGTGATAAACTTCGAAAACTGTTATTGGTGGAATGTCAAGTTCAGACTTGATGTTTTTATCTTGGCAATATTGTTTCAGTTTTTGTAGGTCGTTTGATCTGGATGAATCTGTCGTGACAATTTTATTGGCAATAGTGCAAAAGTGGGTGTTCAGCTGTTCGACAGAGATGTCTTTAATTATAGTTGATTTTGAAGAAGATTGATTGTTTGTAAGCTCGTTAATAGCTCTCCATACCAATTTTGGGTTCTGGTTTGAGGATATTAGTTCTCGATAGTATTTCGTTTTTTCTCTGCGCTTCTGTGAATTTATTGCATTTCTCAGTTTTCTAGATTCCTCTTCATAGCCATGTTGTTTAAGCATATCTCTAAGGTAACCTGCCTCCTGTAACTCTTTAGTGTACCATGCCGGTTTAGGATCATGTCGTACTCTAATCGTTTTTAGAGGGGCGTGTTTATCATAAATTTCAGTAAATGTTTTGATCCAAAATTCTACTGCAAGATCTGGATTAGTTATGTTGAAAACTGAAGAGAGATTTGAGTTAAGCAAGTCATGCAGAAAGTCTTGGTTGTTAAAGTTTGTAAAGCAACGGTAGGTCATTGTTTTTTGTCCCGTTTTGGGAATTTTTACTCCTTTTTTGGACCATGTGACACAAACTGGATAATGATCACTACAGTTTAGAACAGGGACGCAGATTTCTGTTATGTTAGTTTTATCTGAAACATAAATATGGTCGATAAGTGTCTTGGAGTTTGGTGTGACTCTCGTTGGAGATTCAATGAGCTGATGCAGATTGAATAGACTGAATGCTTGCGTCGATTGGTTTTGTACTTTCAAAGAGAGAGAGAGAGAGAGAGAGAGAGAGAGAGAGAGAGAGAGAGAGAGAGAGAGAGAGAGAGAGACAGACAGACAGACAGACAGACAGACAGACAGACAGACAGACAGACAGAGAGACAGAGAGACGCTGAGGAGAATGGTGTTATCACCAAAGCACAGCACGGCTTCAGACGTCAGCGCTCCTGTGAAAGCCAGCTCATTGGACTTGTAGACGAGCTATCCATAAACCTTGAGGCTGGAAAACAGACAGACGCTCTGATCATGGACTTTTCCAAGGCGTTTGACAAAGTCTGTCACTCCCTCCTGCTCCACAAGATCCATTCCCTTGGTATCACAGGTAAAACACACACTTGGATTAAGAATTTCCTCTTGGGTAGACAGCAGTCAGTAGTGGTGGATGGAGCTACTTCCAGCCCTGTCCCTGTGGAGTCTGGAGTTCCCCAAGGCTCTGTTCTTGGGCCTAGTCTATTCCTACTCTACATCAATGACATGCTGACTGGACTGTCCTCCACTGCTCGTCTCTTTGCTGATGACACTCTGTGCCACAAAACTATCTCCTCCACCAGCGACCAACAAGCCCTCCAGAAGGATCTCGATCGACTCGCAGAGTGGATGCAGAGATGGCTCATGAGTTTCCATCCAGACAAATGCCAGACACTGCGAGTGAGCCGGAAGAGAAACCCCCTACCCTCAAACTACACTCTCCGTGGCCACACCCTTGATACAATCAGTAAATCTAAATACCTCGGCGTCACCATCCCTTCTGATCTCAGCTGGAGCCCCACATCTCCAATGTCTCCAACCGTGCCAACAAGACTCTTGGACTACTGAGACGGAACCTGAAAGTAGGATCCCAGCGCATTAAACAGCAAGCCTACCTATCACTAGTCCGCCCAACCCTCAAATACGCAAGCTCTGTGTGGGACCCCTACATAGAGAAGGATATTAAAAAGCTGGAAGCGATCCAACGTCGAGCTGCTCGCTGGGTCACCCATCGACACCGGAAAACCTCCAGTGTACACGACATGCTTGAAACCCTTCGGTGGTCCCCCCTCACAGTACGAAGGAGAAAGACGCGACTAGTGAACTTCTATAAATTTCATAACGAAAGCCTCATTATCAACACATGCCACAAACCCTCTCAAAATCCCTCTGCACCCAAAGGAAGCCGACGGTCCCATCCAGCAACATACCACCTTTCCAGCTGCAGGACTCTGTATAGACAGAAATCCTTCTTCCCCAGGACCATACCCGACTGGAACAGCCTTCCTGCTGAGGTTGCCCTCAGCCCCACCCTGGAGGGCTTCAAATCCCTAATCTGATCCACACCCCTCCCCTGCCCCCCCTCCCCATCACCCCCCCCCCCCTCCCGGCCCAGCGAACACTAACTCAGGCAACTTCAACTTCGTGCAAACCCCTATAGTCTACAGAATCTTCAAAATGATGAAGGCGGTAGTCAAGGGAAAGAAGAAGAAGAGAGAGACAGAGACAGACAGAGACAGACATACAGACAGAGACAGACAGACAGACAAACAGATGGAAAGATAGATAGACAGACAGAGACACAGAGAGAGAAAGAGAGGGGGAGAGAGAGAGAGAGAGAGAGAGAGAGAGAGAGAGAGAGAGGAGAGAGAGAGAGAGAGAGAAGAGAGAGAGATAGAGAGAAGAGAGAGAGAGAGAGAGAGAGAAGAGAGAGAGAGAGAGAGAGAAGAGAGAGAGAGAGAGAGAGAGAGAGAGAGAGAGAGAGAGAGAGAGAGAGAGAGAGAGAAGCGGAAGAAGGAATGAAAAACGAAAGAAGGAAAGCAAGAAAGAGCTTAAGCTGTTCTACATGCAAAGCGGCAGCTCTTAACCACACCACAGATACACTTGCCAGAAAGATTTGGCATACAGTAAGAAAACGAAAAACAAACACATTAAAAAAAAACGTCTCTCTCTCTCTCTCTCTCTCTCTCTCTCTCTCTCTCTCTCTCTCTCTCTCTCTCTCTCTCCGTGCGTGCGTGCGTGCGTGCGTGCGTGTGCGTGCGTGTGCGTGCGTGCGTGCGCGTGCGTGCGTGCGTGCGTGCATGCGTGCGTGCGTGTGTGTGTGTGTGTATGTGTGTGTGTGTGTGTGTGTGTGTGTGTGTGTGTGCAGAGATTATATTTATACACTACAACGTACACAGGAGCCTCTTGCACACAAAAGAAAAAAAAAAAGAAAACATACGACCATTAGAGAACTATAAAATAGGCATTCTGGCTCACCCACCTCCGCCAGCTCCAACCGGCTAAAGCCGGTTTCGCTGTTGCTCCGCCGGCTTACCCAGAATGCCTATTTTATAGTTCTCTAATAGTAAACACTTTACAAACATACATAATGTGTAGGATTATCTGTTTTTAATACTAATTTACAAAACTTTTGAGACTTTAGTTTTTGCTTAATCCTTCGTTTTTCTTGATCGTTTTCAATAACATCATTTTCACGCATACATTCATCAAATGCGTCTCTGTCTTTCATATGAAATAAAACTACAGTCTTTAACTGTTCTCTAAAGTCTTTTAAAACTGAGTTATATTTTTGACATAAAATCCACACACTTATCCCAGCATGTCTTCCACTGAAAGCTAGTTTTGATAAAGCGTTTCTTTTTTTGACTATATCCTTTTCTGCCGAACAGTCATCTATAATAAATAGTGTCTGCGTTCCCTCAAACTGTCTATAAAAGTGTTCTAAACACTCACTCAGTTTATTGCTAGGATCAACTAAATAGATTTCATCATCTGTCCATATAAACCTTCTGTCGTGATATGCTTTGTTCCATTTAAGTGTCGGACAGAAAATTACAATATGATCAAAATTATAACGATAAACTGTTTGTAATAGGTCGAGGACAAATATTGTTTTTTCCACAACCAGTCTGTCCACAAATCAATGAACAATGAGGGGTTTTTATCATAAAGTTTAACATTGGCATTGACACCAAAGTCGTTTGCTCCATAGTTTTATAACAGAATTTAATTTACACCAGTTAGTGTTGTTATCATACTATCCGTCAAAATTTGATCAGTACAATAAAATCTTATAAGGTCTAAATGTGTCAGATTAATCCAACTCGGTTTTGTCAGATTGTTTCTATTAAGACTAACATTGATTTTGTTGCTTGTTGTTACGACCTTAAAATTTTCACCATCGTGACGAACCACAACAGTAACTTTAAGATTGTCAACGTCTAAGTTTTGCCAGCTAATAAGAATTCCTTCCATAAGGTTGTCACTGACACCCACAGCTCCATTCCTCCCCACATCTTTTAAGACAGAAATTTCAAATATCATTGTGAACGTGTCTCCTAATAACGTGCGTGGAAAGAACTGTACTTTTGTAGTAGCTTCCTTCAAAACTGATTCTCTTCTGTGGAGGATGTACTGTTTGCTCCCAAACTTCTTTATTTCGATCTCTTTCCGACTATTGTTCTCTGGCATAAGACTTACATGTAAAGGGCCAGAGTTCAATGCTTTTCTGAAACTTTTTTGACGGTCGAAAAATGTAAATGGGCTTACGAATTCAAATTTTATGTCCCATTCTAAATATGGTTCTAAGTGCCATTTGCTGTCAGTTTTTCGAACTATTTTATATTCATACTGACCCGCATTATTTGCTTCTAGATTGCGTAGTTGTTCTAGTTTAGGAAACCTTTTGTTGTCGTCAACCTCTTTGCGCTTATAATAACCATCTTTAGTGTACTCAAAACCATACAAAGTGCCTATCTCACCGTTTTGTTCAAAGTCCTCAACGTCTGCAAGGTCTTTTAATTCTAAAGTTACACACCTCTCAGGCGCTAATGTGACCCCCGAATCGTCTGGTCCACGTGACATTTTTTAAAACAACGTATTATTTTATTTCTAAAACAATGTGCAGGTTATTACATTTTACGACTTTCCCTGTTTGGTCTTTGATTTTTATATTAAACGATCCGACCCTCCCACAAGCTAATCTTTTAAACTGTAAGTTGGGGAATCGTATAAATTCATAATCGCAATATGCAGCTTTCCCTGATGGAAGAGCTCTTAAAACAGTTGAGGGCCTTCCATCATATAAGTTTTCATCAGTGCTCAGCTCGTCCAAATGAACATAGAGTAATGAATGTAATGCAAGATCGAGCGGATATTCTCCCTCAAAAGTAGTTTCGTCTGGTGTAACTATAAATCTATGATAGACTTGATTGGTTTTAAAGCCTAACATTTTAGCTAGCTCTACACCAAAAAAGTAATTGACTACTTCTTTTTCAGGTTTGAATGTCAACATTGTTTTTAGATTTGCATTGTTAAGTTTGAGAGTAATGTCGAAGTTACTCATTGCTTCTTTTAGCGAGCAAAACCCGTAATAACCATCAGGTATGGTTAACTGGCTAATTACGTCTCCTCTTCTGTCAAGTTTTTGAATTAAATTATTCTTCTTGGATTCACTTATATTAAACCATACGACTTTGTAAAAAATTTCATGGAGTGCAACCCTTCGGGTTCTGCAGTTATTATCAATAGCATATTCTAAAAACGAAGGACTGTCTTGAGTTGTTATTGTTACAAACATTTTTAAAACAAATTTAAAAATGAGTGCATTCAAATATACTAATGCAAAATATTCTGTTGGGCCGCACTACAATCTTAAAAATATAACAACTGACACCCTCGACATTTCTGTGACTCAGTCTGACGCCTTTCAAGTAAAGGTTAGTACTCCATTAAACAGATATCTTAACCCTCCTATTAAAAAAGACTACATCACGAAAGTGTGGTTCAGTCATCCGATGCAGTTTTATCAGAACCAGTTAAACTTTGCTGTGTTTTGTGCATCAACTGGGTGTGGAGTGTCGTATGCGGATCATTTAAATCATCCTGATCCTTTGGTGATTTCATTTTTATTACACCTTCAGACGTATTTTATCTGAACTGCAAGCACCATTACCAAATGACAAAACGTTTAATCCATTCAGCAACAGAATAGATTACAAGGCTTTTGAAAGGATCTGTAACGAATTTGATATTGACCCAAAGACAGACTTTAGACAAAAGTTGGATCTTAATCATGGTTTAGGCACTCTTTATTATTGGGGCGTGCATAGAAAGTATAACTATGATTGGAATCCTCCTTACACATCTTTCTCTTCAGGCACAACTGTTCACCTCGGGTCCATAGAGCAAGAGCATAAAACAGCATGGACAACATTTATTTTGGATACTTCTAAGGGCCTAACAAAAGCAGGAATAGAACGAATAAACGACTCTATTCGTACTTATGTTTGGTGTTTGCTAGGTTCGCAAGCACAAACGAGATCTAACATAACTGATCCTTCTACTGGCTTTGATGCCCAAAAACAGTATTTAGCAAATTTAGAGGATTCTATTAATTCTGCAATTGATTTGCCTTCAAGTATTAAAAGGTACCAAAATGTTTTACAATTTGCAAGATCGAAAGTAGACTTTGCTGTCGGCACTGGTTTATACATGCTACCTTCTGACCTCAGGCTCCAGGTAGGAACAATAATAAACTACAACAATGAAATCCTTGTGGCTGGCAATGAAGAGAAGGTCGGGAAAAACGACATAAATTCTGAGCCAGTACAAACAATAAAAAAAGAAGTCCCCTCAAAACCCCATCCAATCCCCAAGGCCCAAAGCTCAAAGGCCATTGAAGACGCGCGTGATGGCCATGAATATGAAAAGACGGCACTTGTTATTGGATTAACTGCCCTAGGATTACTTGGTCTTTATCTTACTAAAGAGTAACCCAACTATTAAGACAACTAATGCCCATAAGTGCTCAGCCATAAAGCCAACTACTTTACTTGCGGCAGACAAAAGCCAGCTAACGATCCCACCTATTATACCAGGCAAAGAATCTATTGCTTTACTAGCTAATTTTTTTAATAAACTTGCAAGATGATCAAGTTGTTTTTTTACCCATGATTTATCTGATGGTGGTCCTGGCGGCACTGCTCCCCCACCGCCTGTAATAGCCAACACCAGTGTACTTATTGCAAATCCTAAGGCTGTTATAACACTTGCTAATGTGACACCTTGCTCTCTAAACAGTGTTCTTATTCGTTCTGCTAGCGTTGTGTCTTCATATAAAATTCTTTGGATAGTTTCTCTTATTCTGCTCACTTGAGTTCTTAATTGTTCTCGGTTAGTAGACAGCACTTCTAGTCTTGCTGATCTCTCTTGTTCAAGATCTTTTAGTCTTTGTGTTATTCTTTCTTTAACATCATGGCCTAAGTTGTGGTCATCAGCCTCAACTAGTTTTTCTTTTTCTCTTTTTATATGCTCATCTAGTTCACCCAGTTTTGCTAAATTGTTTGTTAATTCGCCTCTGATGCTTCTCAAAGCATGATCAAGGGCCGTTATTTCTCTCATAGGTAGCGGCGGATCGTGCATAGTTTTTTAATGCTTCTGAAAAACTGGTTTCTATTATTTCGTCTGCTGTTGGGCTTAAATCTTTAAGGGTATGTTTTGAATTTGGTTTTCTGTTGGGAGTTTCTGTAGTGTGTTTTGAAGTTTAGCAACTGCCTCACTGTCTAATCTTCGCGGTTTAGCAATGCCAAGGCGATTTTGATCGCTCACACTGAGCCTTTGTCTAATTGTAGTCTTTGCTAAAAACTTTGATGGGTCTGGTTTAGTTGTAAGCTGAACAAGTTGTCCTTGCTCGTTTTTCACAAACAAATGGTCATCTTTTGTTTCAAAATCATTAGGGTCTATAAATTCGGGAGGTTCTTGGCCTAAACTTTGATAAAATGATTTGACCTTACTTTCTGTTAATTCACGCCGCAATGATTGTAATGGATGTGTCAAAGGAGTCATTTCACTCATGTCGTCTCCAGGATCAAAAACATCATAATCTTCTTCTGCCATGTTTTTAAATAATTAACTTTTTATTTTGTTTTATAAAAAAATGTCACAAGCATATGGCTCGATTCTTGACCCGCATAGAAGACTGAAAGAGCCCTTTGGCGTGAAGGGAAATAAACAGAATATTATTGTTCCAAATAATCCATCTACTATTGATTCAGATCAAATTCTTACTGTTAAATTTCCAGACCTAGGAGCAGATGAAGTGATTGTGCCGGGATCTGCACGGCTTACTTTCAAAATAGAACTCGAATCAGCAACAGACGAAAACAGGACAGTTGTACAGAATCTGGGACGGGCAATCGTTAAGAAAATTTCTATAAAACTTGAGGGGCAAGAACTTATTTTCTTTACACAATGCAGACATATTTCTAATCTATTCTGATCTATGGCTAACCGATAATGAAAGGGCCGATCTTGCGTTTCAAGGAATCGAAAATAACGAAGCACTAAAACACAGAATAGACGCCGAAGATGCTAAAGACGGTAACAAGTATGAAGCTGTAAGTTATGCGTTTGGAAATCGCTTTTCTATACCCTTGGATTTTGAGTTGTTAAAAGCGCATGCGCCATACTTTCAAGGAGCATTAAAAGACAGATTGTCATATGAACTAACTTTTAATGAATACAAACGTGTCATTAAATCTACAGACACTGATTCCAAGTACAGCATTTTCGACATCTCGTTAGAGTTTGACATTGTTAGCAACCCTAACTTAGCAACGCTGATTGAGCAACAATATCAGTCAAAATTAGCAATATATTACGAAAGAGTGATTCATCATACTAAATATCCTAAAAGCAGGGCAGACACAATATGGAACTTTAGTTTTAGTGCTGCAGCAAGATCCCTTAAAGGTATTTTATTGCTGTGTGAAGATGAAGAACCATTCAAAAGACAAAGTGAAAAATTTATTAATCCTAAAATAACGAAAGTACAATGTTCAATTGAGGGTAGTCCTAACCAAGTCTACGGTAGCGGGCTTAAACCTTATCATCATTTTGATGAAATAAGAAAATTGTTTGGAGGCGGGAGGTGTAGAAATCCAACAGTAGACCTTGTGTCTAAAGATCTACACCTTCACAGTGTTAGACTTGATGAATATTTAACAACGAAATACGGTTTATGGATTGACCTAAGGTCAACAGAAGATAATCAGTTGCATGGGAGTGGGAGAACAGTTAAAGACGTAATAAACATTCAAATTGATAAAGAAAAAGAGAGTGATAAACCACTTAATGTACATTTGTTTTTAATATATGATGCGCAGCTGAATATTCAAGATAACAGATTGAAAGATATCCAATACTAAATTATTTTTATTTTAAAAAAGCATGTCTGTTACGACTTATCCAAAAGTGCCCAAAGAAGAGATAGCTGCTGCTGTAGACATAAAAACTTTCAGATTAACAAACATAACACAAATGCAAACCCAACTAGAGCAGGACCTTTCAAAATACAGTAAAACCAAACGAAGGTATTCTGCTGTCTTTAATGCTGTTACATATGTTAATACTGGAGCATCGATCACTAGTGCTCTATCAGCAGGAACAAGTGTAGGTCTCTTAGCAACAGGCGTAGGTGCGCCGGCAGCTTTACCTCTAGGTGGTTTGTCTTTAACTCTTGGCCTGTGTTCATTAGCTGTAAGTGCTGTCAGCAAAAAAATAAAAGCTAAACTCCAAAAGCACACAGCTATGGTTCAACTAATAACAGCTAAACTTAGTTCCTTCAAACTGATAATTGATAAAGCACTTGCCGACTCGAACATCACGGATGAAGAATTTAGTCGCCTACAGGCTGATTTTGAGGACTACAAAAGACAAAAGTTTGATCTTCAAAGAAAGGCAAGGGCAACTTTTTCTCAACAACCAGACACCGACCAGATAAAAAAGGAATGTTTAAAAAAAGTAAACGAGACATTAAACTCTGTTCTAAACAGCTCACATTAACAACCCCAAAGGGCGTTTATACTTTAGTTTATGAGTCCAAGCACAAAAAGACCGTTGATATTGATTCTGATTAACTTTTATTTTTTTGATTTAAATAAATATTTTGAGTTAGAAAAGAAGCTCAACATGGATAAGATATATGAAGGTTCAGATGAATTGTTTGAAGCAATGCTCGAGGAAGAGCGTTTGTCAAAAGCTTTAAATGAGGTCGTTTTAGAAGTTATTGATCCAACAAAGGTACAGGCAAGCGTTGTACACGCTATTTCTCAAGTTCCAAGTAAACTAACAATAAACCCTCCAGTTAAAGTAAGGTTAGTTGTTTTAATCGACTATATAACAATAAACGAAGAAAATCTAGAAGTCTGGGTCTCAACTAAACAGCAGACTATTCTTTCTCATAATGACTTAACACCCGGTTGGGCAGATCAACTTCTTACACAGTTTAATGAAGCCTCTGAAGCAGCTAAAATGAGAGGCTCTGGTTGGTCAGAGGGTGAAGTCCTAGACATCAGATTAAGACAAGCTAAGTATGAGCCAATTGTAGGCAAGGCTTACATTCCACTGCCTCCAACATTAGTTGCAAAGAAAGCAGTTTTGAACATAAAGAATTCAGACGACAAATGTTTTATGTGGTGCGTTCTTGCTAGGCTGCATCACGTTGCCAAAAATGCAGAGAGAGTATCTAACTATTTACAGTGGGCCAATGATCTTAACGGCCTTGAATTTCCTATGGCTGTAGACAAAATTGATCAGTTTGAAGAACAGAATCCCCCAATAACTGTTAATGTCTACACATGGTCTGAAGAAACCAACCTTCTGCCAATTAGAGTGTCAAAGAACAGTCCAACAATAGGCGAACCAACCAGGAGTCATGTAGACTTACTCCTAATGCAAAGCCTTAATGGGTTGCACTACACTCTAATACGCACAATGAGTAGATTACTAGTGCATACTACAAAACAACATAGCAAACAAGAATTTTGTAGAAAATGTTTAACAAGAATTCCGTCCGTTCAAGCTGCGAGCGAACATGTAAAACATTGTCTTAGTCCAGTTGACTGCAATACAGAACTAATTATGCCAAGAGAAGGCAGTAAGGTTAGTTTTAAGAATTACAAAAAACTCCAGAGGTCTCCATACGTTGTTTACGCAGACTTCGAATCGCTTATTGTTCCTTATGAAGGACCTGCTCCAAAACATTTACCAAAAACAGTTATAATGAATAACCACCAGATTTGTTCATTTGCCTTCATTGTTGTCAGGTCAGATGGTGAACATTCAAAGCCAGAATTATACAGAGGACCACATGCAGCAAAACATTTCTTAAAACGCATGCAAGAAGTTCGTAATGTCTGTTCTAATAATCTATTCCTATCCGATCTTAAGATGACCCCCGAAGATCAAGATCGCTATGACTCAGCCACTCACTGTTGGATTTGTGGTTTAGAGCTAACACCTAAAAGTTTAACAGTAAGAGATCATGATCACATTAGCGGAGAATTCAGAGGTGCAGCGCATAACAATTGCAATCTTCAACTAAAGTTTGATCCTAGGACTTGGAGACTTCCTATATTCTTTCATAACTTGCGAGGTTACGATTCTCATCTTATATTGCAAGCAGTAACTAGCGATTTCAGGGTGTCATGCATTGCGCAGTCATCAGAAAAGTACATGTGTTTCACTTTAAATAATTTATCTTTTTATGACTCTATGCAACACCTGATGGGTTCATTAGAGTCACTGGCAGGATCCTTAAAGTCCTGCCCAATAACAGAAGAATATTTTGACCCAACTCTTGTTAGAAAGGGCGTTTACCCTTATGAGTACATGAACAGTTGGGAAAGGTTTGATAACCCAGCCCTTCCGCCTAAAGGTGCGTTCTTTTCTAGTCTTAGGGGGAAAGACATCAGTGATTCTGATTATTCTTATGCTCAAGAAGCGTGGCAGAAATTAGAGTGTAAAACGATGGGAGACTATCATGATTCCTATTTAATGGCGGATACTTGTTTGTTGGCGGATATCTTTGAAAATTAGAGAAAGACCTGCATGAAACATTACAGCCTGGATCCCGCGCATTACATTTCTGCGCCTGGGATGAGCTGGACGCTTTCTTAAAATTTACTGGAGTACAAATTGATTTATTGTCTGACCTGCCAATGCTTCAGATGATTGAAAACGGATTGCGTGGGGGAATCAGTATGGCGTCGCACCATTACTGTAAAGCAAACAACAAATACTTGGACGACTATGATCCAAGTAAAAGGTCTAACTATCTCATGTATTTAGATGCAAACAATCTGTATGGATGGGCAATGGCGCAATCACTTCCATTACGCAACTTTAAAATGTACACAGGACTCAAAGACATTCAAAAGTTTTTAAAATGGCTACCTACTCTAGAAGCTGATCGTAAAAGAGGTCTCATTCTAGAAGTTGACTTAGAATATCCTCAGAAACTCCATGATTACCATAATGACTATCCATTAGCAGCAGAAAGTCTAAAGATGGCAATGACAGAACCGCCTAAACTTGTGCCTAATCTTCGTGACAAAAAAAATTATGTCTGTCATTACAGACTTCTTCAATTTTATTTAAGACATGGTTTAAAGTTGACAGCTGTTCATCGTATAATTGCTTTTGATCAAGAACAGTTCATGAAACCATACATCATGAAGAACACTGATCTCAGAACTAAATCCGCAGATGCTTCAGAAAAAGACTTTTTCAAGTTGATGAACAACAGCTGTTTTGGAAAGACTATGGAAAATCCGCACAAGCGTAAAGATGTTAGATTGGTCACCAGAGAAAACGTTGCAATTAAGCTAACTTCTAAACCTAATTATCAGGACTTCAGAAGATTTCATGATCAGCTTTTTGGCATAATGATGAAAAAAAAGAAAGTCAAATTGGATAAGCCCGTTTTTATTGGGTTTACTGTTTTAGAGCTGTCGAAGCTTTTGATGTTAGAATTTCTTTATGACTACTTTAAGCCCTTGTATCCAGAGTCCAGAGTTCTGTACACAGATACAGATTCCTTTGTTATAGATATCCCTACTGAAGATATCTATGAAGACATGGAATTAGAAGTAGCTAAAGGGCATGCAGGATGGTACGACACATCTGATTACCCTAAAGATTCGCCTTTGCATTCAGATATTAACAAGAAGGTTTT
>CM065741.1:554377-564377 GCA_033310375.1 Conus canariensis
AAAAACTTTCAGATTAACAAACATAACACAAATGCAAACCCAACTAGAGCAGGACCTTTCAAAATACAGTAAAACCAAACGAAGGTATTCTGCTGTCTTTAATGCTGTTACATATGTTAATACTGGAGCATCGATCACTAGTGCTCTATCAGCAGGAACAAGTGTAGGTCTCTTAGCAACAGGCGTAGGTGCGCCGGCAGCTTTACCTCTAGGTGGTTTGTCTTTAACTCTTGGCCTGTGTTCATTAGCTGTAAGTGCTGTCAGCAAAAAAATAAAAGCTAAACTCCAAAAGCACACAGCTATGGTTCAACTAATAACAGCTAAACTTAGTTCCTTCAAACTGATAATTGATAAAGCACTTGCCGACTCGAACATCACGGATGAAGAATTTAGTCGCCTACAGGCTGATTTTGAGGACTACAAAAGACAAAAGTTTGATCTTCAAAGAAAGGCAAGGGCAACTTTTTCTCAACAACCAGACACCGACCAGATAAAAAAGGAATGTTTAAAAAAAGTAAACGAGACATTAAACTCTGTTCTAAACAGCTCACATTAACAACCCCAAAGGGCGTTTATACTTTAGTTTATGAGTCCAAGCACAAAAAGACCGTTGATATTGATTCTGATTAACTTTTATTTTTTTGATTTAAATAAATATTTTGAGTTAGAAAAGAAGCTCAACATGGATAAGATATATGAAGGTTCAGATGAATTGTTTGAAGCAATGCTCGAGGAAGAGCGTTTGTCAAAAGCTTTAAATGAGGTCGTTTTAGAAGTTATTGATCCAACAAAGGTACAGGCAAGCGTTGTACACGCTATTTCTCAAGTTCCAAGTAAACTAACAATAAACCCTCCAGTTAAAGTAAGGTTAGTTGTTTTAATCGACTATATAACAATAAACGAAGAAAATCTAGAAGTCTGGGTCTCAACTAAACAGCAGACTATTCTTTCTCATAATGACTTAACACCCGGTTGGGCAGATCAACTTCTTACACAGTTTAATGAAGCCTCTGAAGCAGCTAAAATGAGAGGCTCTGGTTGGTCAGAGGGTGAAGTCCTAGACATCAGATTAAGACAAGCTAAGTATGAGCCAATTGTAGGCAAGGCTTACATTCCACTGCCTCCAACATTAGTTGCAAAGAAAGCAGTTTTGAACATAAAGAATTCAGACGACAAATGTTTTATGTGGTGCGTTCTTGCTAGGCTGCATCACGTTGCCAAAAATGCAGAGAGAGTATCTAACTATTTACAGTGGGCCAATGATCTTAACGGCCTTGAATTTCCTATGGCTGTAGACAAAATTGATCAGTTTGAAGAACAGAATCCCCCAATAACTGTTAATGTCTACACATGGTCTGAAGAAACCAACCTTCTGCCAATTAGAGTGTCAAAGAACAGTCCAACAATAGGCGAACCAACCAGGAGTCATGTAGACTTACTCCTAATGCAAAGCCTTAATGGGTTGCACTACACTCTAATACGCACAATGAGTAGATTACTAGTGCATACTACAAAACAACATAGCAAACAAGAATTTTGTAGAAAATGTTTAACAAGAATTCCGTCCGTTCAAGCTGCGAGCGAACATGTAAAACATTGTCTTAGTCCAGTTGACTGCAATACAGAACTAATTATGCCAAGAGAAGGCAGTAAGGTTAGTTTTAAGAATTACAAAAAACTCCAGAGGTCTCCATACGTTGTTTACGCAGACTTCGAATCGCTTATTGTTCCTTATGAAGGACCTGCTCCAAAACATTTACCAAAAACAGTTATAATGAATAACCACCAGATTTGTTCATTTGCCTTCATTGTTGTCAGGTCAGATGGTGAACATTCAAAGCCAGAATTATACAGAGGACCACATGCAGCAAAACATTTCTTAAAACGCATGCAAGAAGTTCGTAATGTCTGTTCTAATAATCTATTCCTATCCGATCTTAAGATGACCCCGAAGATCAAGATCGCTATGACTCAGCCACTCACTGTTGGATTTGTGGTTTAGAGCTAACACCTAAAAGTTTAACAGTAAGAGATCATGATCACATTAGCGGAGAATTCAGAGGTGCAGCGCATAACAATTGCAATCTTCAACTAAAGTTTGATCCTAGGACTTGGAGACTTCCTATATTCTTTCATAACTTGCGAGGTTACGATTCTCATCTTATATTGCAAGCAGTAACTAGCGATTTCAGGGTGTCATGCATTGCGCAGTCATCAGAAAAGTACATGTGTTTCACTTTAAATAATTTATCTTTTTATGACTCTATGCAACACCTGATGGGTTCATTAGAGTCACTGGCAGGATCCTTAAAGTCCTGCCCAATAACAGAAGAATATTTTGACCCAACTCTTGTTAGAAAGGGCGTTTACCCTTATGAGTACATGAACAGTTGGGAAAGGTTTGATAACCCAGCCCTTCCGCCTAAAGGTGCGTTCTTTTCTAGTCTTAGGGGGAAAGACATCAGTGATTCTGATTATTCTTATGCTCAAGAAGCGTGGCAGAAATTAGAGTGTAAAACGATGGGAGACTATCATGATTCCTATTTAATGGCGGATACTTGTTTGTTGGCGGATATCTTTGAAAATTACAGAAAGACCTGCATGAAACATTACAGCCTGGATCCCGCGCATTACATTTCTGCGCCTGGGATGAGCTGGGACGCTTTCTTAAAATTTACTGGAGTACAAATTGATTTATTGTCTGACCTGCCAATGCTTCAGATGATTGAAAACGGATTGCGTGGGGGAATCAGTATGGCGTCGCACCATTACTGTAAAGCAAACAACAAATACTTGGACGACTATGATCCAAGTAAAAGGTCTAACTATCTCATGTATTTAGATGCAAACAATCTGTATGGATGGGCAATGGCGCAATCACTTCCATTACGCAACTTTAAAATGTACACAGGACTCAAAGACATTCAAAAGTTTTTAAAATGGCTACCTACTCTAGAAGCTGATCGTAAAAGAGGTCTCATTCTAGAAGTTGACTTAGAATATCCTCAGAAACTCCATGATTACCATAATGACTATCCATTAGCAGCAGAAAGTCTAAAGATGGCAATGACAGAACCGCCTAAACTTGTGCCTAATCTTCGTGACAAAAAAAATTATGTCTGTCATTACAGACTTCTTCAATTTTATTTAAGACATGGTTTAAAGTTGACAGCTGTTCATCGTATAATTGCTTTTGATCAAGAACAGTTCATGAAACCATACATCATGAAGAACACTGATCTCAGAACTAAATCCGCAGATGCTTCAGAAAAAGACTTTTTCAAGTTGATGAACAACAGCTGTTTTGGAAAGACTATGGAAAATCCGCACAAGCGTAAAGATGTTAGATTGGTCACCAGAGAAAACGTTGCAATTAAGCTAACTTCTAAACCTAATTATCAGGACTTCAGAAGATTTCATGATCAGCTTTTTGGCATAATGATGAAAAAAAAGAAAGTCAAATTGGATAAGCCCGTTTTTATTGGGTTTACTGTTTTAGAGCTGTCGAAGCTTTTGATGTTAGAATTTCTTTATGACTACTTTAAGCCCTTGTATCCAGAGTCCAGAGTTCTGTACACAGATACAGATTCCTTTGTTATAGATATCCCTACTGAAGATATCTATGAAGACATGGAATTAGAAGTAGCTAAAGGGCATGCAGGATGGTACGACACATCTGATTACCCTAAAGATTCGCCTTTGCATTCAGATATTAACAAGAAGGTTTTAGGTAAGATGAAGGATGAATTATCTGGAGGTGTGATCAAGGAGTTTGTTGGTTTGAGGTCGAAAATGTACAGTCTTTCAAGCCAAAAAAAAGTTGTTAAAAAAGCAAAGGGAATATCTCGTAGTGTTGTGCAGTCAAGCATATCCCATGACAACTATAAAGAAGCATTGTTTGACAATAAGACTTTTCATCATGACAACGTAAAACTACGATCTAATCTACATGAGATCAACACAACTGTTGTAACAAAGAAGTCATTAGATAGAACAAACACAAAAACGTGTGTTTGTTAATCCAGAGTTTTCATATGCAATTGGGCACTGGAGAATAGTATAATCATATGTCTTCATGGAGTTTCTGTTTGGTCAAGTGTTATCAGAAGCTCAACTATATCATTATCCAGTATAGCCAAATCATTATTATTCTCATTCATTACTGCTAAATGTGCTTTAATTTTTTTTATCATTTCAAGATTTTGATTTTTCCATATCAAAATATCAGAATCTAGGGATTGGGGTAGTAAGCGATTGTCTGGCATAAGATTGTCAATGTTCTTAAATATTTTTTTGATAATAATATTATAAGCAGATAATTGACGTATTAATTTTGAAAACTCTTTTTTCTTTTGAGCTTCCATTTTAAACTCAAATATATTTACGTAAATTAATTAAGCGGAACTGTGTCTGGCGGGATTATTTGCAGTTCTTCTTTCACAAAAGATCTTTGAGGGGCTGGTCGTTTTGTTGTGTCAGTTTCTCGTAAATAATACACAGGCGGATTCATTTTCACAATTTTTTTTTATCTCATATGAATCAACACTCCAAACTGGATCGGTTGCCCTGATGCGGGTGTCCCCTTCTGCTTCTCCCGGCGAATAAAGGTACCTTACTTTCAAACCAAATGGTAATAGTTTGCTTGATGAAGACTCTCCTTCAACAACATTTATTTTTTGTTTTTTGATTGCTTGTACTGGTTTTAGACCTTTAAATTCTTCATTATTCATTGCACGTAGAACTGAGGGCAGCCTTCTAACCCATTCTGTGTTGCGAGAATTGTCAATCAGCTCTCTGTGATACTGGTAGGAGAAAAGTCTTTCAGATAACTGTTTGTTAAAGTTTTCAACCAAAGCCTGTGATCTGTGAACTCCTGGAATGCCTCTTTTAATGGTAACTCTATGTTTTAACAATAATTGATTCACTTGTCCTTTAAATTCTTTCCCATCATCGACTTGAATCATGCGAGGATAAGTTAAGGGTCCTCGTTGATATATCAGTTGTATAGCGACGGCAACAGCAGAAGCACTCTTTTGTGTTAATGGTTCCGCATCTTTGTATCTTGAAGCTATGTCAATGACTGTAAGTGCGTACTTAAATCTTTTTCGTCTAATCGTATCATGGGGTAAATATAGAAGATCCATTTGATGGGTGTCGTTCGGTATTGTGTTGACAAAGTGTGGTCTCTGTATTCGTTTAGGCGCTGGTAGATAAATTTGCCAAATCGCTTGTTTAGATAACCATTCCTTTGCTGTTTGTTCACTGACTCCCGCTGCTTGGCTAAGCTTTTTAATTGCAGTTATTCCCTTCCAATATCCTTTTGGAGAATAATAGATTTTGTACATTTTTATTCAGCCAATACTTTGTGCAACAAAATACACAGCGGTCATGCCAAAGACAATAAACAATATTTCTTGCATCTTTTGTTTTTCTGATGGTTGATAAAAGTCGCTAAATTTTGGTGGGGGCAATGTTTCAACTTGTTTGCCTGTTACTAGAAAATATTCTTTTATTGCCTGGTCAACATCTTTAAATGTGTAAGCTGCATGTCCCTGTTGTTTAAGTCTGTCGTTAATAAAATCTAACTGCTCCATTCTTTGCTTTTCATAGGTGTCTTGTGCAGCAGCTAGTTGCTCCATAGCTCTGTTATGTCTTTTTCTCTCATTGTTATTTTGTAGTTTACTAAATGCGTAATTACTTCCGCTAAAAGCAAGCGCATTAACCACAGCGCCACCAATCATCATTACGAGTGAAGCCATTTTTATAAATGTATTTTTTTAATTTTACATATTGATACTGTCTGGAATTATTCCTTGCTTAACTAGAAAATCTTTCGTAGCAAATGAAGCTGTAATAACAGCAATCAGCTTTGCTGAGTCTTCAAAGTCTAGTTTGCCAAGATCTGCTGGTTTTATTTTTAACAGGCTTTTACCAAGCATTGTGTATCCTACACTTAGGCCTCCAATAACAGCAGAATGGTATACAAGGTTAGTAATAGTTTTTTTCGGTGCTCATTTTTAAAAAATAAAATAATATTTATTCATTAATAAAACATGAACTGCGATGATCTACTTCCTGAACTTACAAATGATCAAGTTGATGACCAAGCTATTATGCGCCAAAAGGAAAGGCTGTATTCTTTGGCGGCGTGTGGAAAAACAAAACAGTACCTTGGAAATGAATTCAGCATAGAACAGATACAACAGATGTCGACGCAAGACATTGTAAAGTATCACAACAGGTATGAAGCGCAACTGGGGTCAAGAATGGTAAAAAGTGTTGGGCAAACGGTTCTTAGTTTGTACACTAAACTAGTTAGTAGATTTGCTCCCATTGATTCTGAACAAGATTTTATGTATGATTTAACACAGGATCCCGTTTTAACAAAGTCATTAGAGTCTCTAGGATGTGATCTATATTACAGATTTGGAACATTATTGTCGCCAGTAATTATGGGGTTAATTACGTTTAATCATATAGATTTTATTTCCCTTAAAAATGACCGAGCAGAATCAGAAAACATTGAATCAGGTGGAGAAAGTGACCCGTGAAAAGAATCCTGGGCGCGTTGAAGCAGGGAAAAAATTAGCAGAGTGGAACAAAAAAAGAAAATTAGAGTTACAACATATAACTCGTAATGAAAAAACACCAGAGCCAGTTGTTTCAGTGCCAGAGCCACAACAAGAACAAGTTGTTTCAAGTCCCGCAACACCAAAGTATTCATGGATTATTTGGATTAAAAGAGTTGGCATTTTTGGCGTCATTGCTGTTGGTGGGGGTGGTTATTACGTTTATAAAACATATAAAGAAAGACAGCAAAAACCAAAGCAGCCCAAAAAATCACAGCCACTAAATACAAAATCTGAACAAAAAAGCATGCCCGAACTGCCAACAACAAAAGATCATTTTGATCCATTTGATATGCAGTAATATTTCAAGAACTTAATAAATAATTATAAGTGACTTGAATAAGAACTTGATAACGACTTCATGACGACTTGATGAAAACTTAAATAAGAACTTGATAAGAACTTGATGACGACTTGATAAGAACTTAATGACGACTTGATTAAGAACTTAATGACGACTTGATGACGACTTGTTAAGAACTTGAATAAGTACTTGAATAAGAACTTGTTAAGAACTTGATGATGACTTGTTAAGAACTTGATGTTGACTTGTTAAGAACTTGAATAAAAACTTGTTAAGAACTTGAATAAGAACGTGATGCTGACTTGAATAAGAACCTAGAACGACTTAATGACGATTTTTTTCACAATTAATTGTTACATTCTTTTCCGGGGAGACAACTCCCTTCTGCCTTTATGTAGTACTCTAGGCCAGACATGTCTGGCCACGGCTTACTCAACTGCACAATAGCTGAGTCGAAGCGCCGCACTGTTTGCTGGTTCGTGTCAAGTTACACATAAGGGCGTCGGGCCGCCACGCGGCATTGTATAAATTTAGACGGCGTCGTTTAGTACAGGCGTTAGACGTCATTGTATAAATTTAGGCGGCTAAATTTCTAAACATATCAAAACATGTTTCTTACCTTCCCCCAATCACAAGACTAGATAGAATCAGCTGATTAGTAACAGTGACGACATTTCCGCCCAGCACTTGTGTTGTTAGCAACTGAACCTAGCTGTCTTGTCATTTGCGGGTGTGCAGTGCAGTCGTGTTTTCAGTGTTGTGTTATGTCGCAAGACAGTATCTCTTCTGAGATAGAACTTCTTAAATCACAAACCGTTCATCAAGAATTGCTAGATTACTCAAGACAAAAATGGGAAGATTGGTTGATATTAGAATCTCACCTTCCTATTCCCGTAAACTGAGGGTGATATCTCGATTGCTGAGACCGTTCACGCGTGAGCGGTACTATTTTTAGAATCCTATCTGTCGGAGCTGGCTTGTCTGGAAGACCTACCGTTCACGCGTGAGCGGTACTATTTTTAGAATCCTAGAATTCTTGAGAATAAGTGCACTTGGTGGCTGCTTAGAATAATCTTCAACAACGTGCCACGATTCTACGCTTGTGTGAACACACATCCCACCCCTTTTCAGATAGCTTTCAATAGCCAGTCATTCCTCACAATAGAATAAAATCCCAACTTGGTTGACAAATAGCCCTCCTAAGAATAAAGGCATGGTTAACCAAGTCCCCATTGTTTTGTTTGTTTACTTCTTAACGGTCCAGTGACAGAGAACTATAAAACAGATAATCCTACACATTATGTATGTTTGTAAAGTGTTTATTATTAGAGAACTATAAAATAGGCATTCTGGGTAAGCCGCCGGAGCAGCAGCGAAACCGGCTTTAGCCGGTTGGAGCTGGCGGAGGTGGGTGAGCCAGAATGCCTATTTTATAGTTCTCTCCATTCGTTGAATTCTCTCTCTCTCTGTCTGTCTGTCTGTCTGTCTCTCTCTCTCTCTCTCTCTCTCTCTCTCTCTCTCTCTCTCTCTTTTTTAAAGGGTACACGGTTTTTTGTAGACCGGCTGTTAAACTGTCGGTACGCGGAAGACGCTCAGGCGGAGTTGTCTGCCTTATAAGGAATGAGCTGTGTCCTTATGTCAAACCTGTATGTGTGAAATCTTCTCTTTTCTATGCCTTTCTTTTGGATAAATGTCTTTTCGGTATAGATAGAGACATTATGTATGTTTGTGCTTACATACCACCAGAAAACTCACCCTATTATGTGCATTTTGACTGTGAAAATGGTGTCGCTTTATTGGAAGATTTTTTATGTGACTGTTTGCTGTGTAATGAAGAACATGATGCTTATATAGTAATAAATGGAGACTTAAATAGTAGAACTTCAAACATTTCTAGTGATTTTGTAACTAATGAGTGTGATTATGAAAATCAACATTTGAGTGGTCCTTTGAACTTGAACAGAAATTCTGAAGACCATGTGCTTAATAACTATGGCAAAATGTTACTCAACATGTGCACTGTTTTAAACCTGTGTATTTTGAATGGTATGTGTCAGGGTGACCTTCAAGGTCATTACACGTACATATCGGATAATGGTAGCAGTGTAGATGATTATTTTTTACTGTCGAATGATCTGTTCTCAATAATTTCTGATAGCAGTAGAATGAATGTGTCTGACAGGATCGAATCTGATCATTTGCCTTTGGAGTTATGTATTCATTTCCCTAAGAATAATAAGATATGTTCAAAAGATAATGGTAATGTTCAGGTTTTGGAAAAGTTTATATGGGACGAAGCCCACAGCAGTATGTTCATAGACAACATCTGTTCAAATGAAATGCAAATTCAGTTTGAAATGGCGATCACTTTGATTGATGAAAATATTAACGAGGCACTTGAGCTTTTTAATCATTGTATAAAAAGTGCTGCAGACTTTATGAAGAAACAGGTACACATTGGTAAGGGCGTGAAAGAGGACGACTGGTATGATGATGAATGTTGTGTGGCCAAAAGAACTGTACGCAATTTGGTGAACAAATTTAAGCGTACATTGTCTCCACCCGATCGCACTTCTTTATGTATAGCAAGGCGTGAATATAAACATTTGTTAAAGAGAAAAGAGAAGCAGTTCAATGACACTTTGCTCAATAATTTATTAACTTCGGTAAATAGCCAACAGGAATTCTGGAAATCTGTGCGTAAAATTTCCAAGACAAGAAGGCAGCCTTTGAATGATATTAGCATAAACGATTGGTATGTACATTTTAAAGAATTGTTAGAAAGAAAAGACAAATTTGATAATGATCTGATTCAGGGAGAAGATATTAGTAACCAACGTGCTTTTGGAAATCGATATAGTGCTATAGACAGTGACGATTGTTGTGATGACGATGGTGATGAATCCGACGATAGTGATAGCGAAAGTGATTTGAATCAGCCTATCTCAGCAGAAGAAATTTTGAGCGCTTTAAAGACACTGAAAAATCGCATGGCGGCTGGACCTGATAAAATTATAGGGGAATTTATCAAAAATGCTTCCAAATCAAACTTAGTAATGGAATCTTT
>CM065741.1:596877-621877 GCA_033310375.1 Conus canariensis
AACATGAGAAATTATAAGAAGTAACACAGAGGAGAGAGAGAGAGAGAGAGGAGAGAGAGAGAGAGAGAGAGAGAGAGAGAGAGAGAGAGAGGGGGGAGGGAGAGGCGCAGACATTTTATTCATAAATGCCATGGCGAAACAATCACGAGAGAGAGAGAGAGAGAGAGAGAGAGAGAGAGAGAGAGAGAGAGAGAGAGAGAGAGAGAGAGGAGAGAGAGACGCAGACATTTTATTCATAAATGCCATGGCGAAACAATCACGAGAGAGAGAGAGAGAGAGAGAGAGAGAGAGAGAGAGGAGAGAGAGAGAGAGAGAGAGAGAGAGGAGGGAGGGAGGGAGACGCAGACATTTTATTCATAAATGCCATGGCGAAACAATCACGAGAAGAGAGAGAGAGAGAGAGAGAGAGAGAGAGAGAGAGAGAGTAGAGAGAGAGAGAGAGAGAGAGAGAGAGAGAGAGAGAGAGAGAGAGAGGAGAGGGAGGGAGACGCAGACATTTTATTCATAAATGCCATGGCGAAACAATCACGAGAGAGAGAGAGAGAGAGAGAGAGAGAGAGAGAGAGAGAGAGAGAGAGAGAGAGAGAGAGAGAGAGAGAGATATTCAGATTCAGATTCAGATGATTTATTCATATAACAGGCCAAGGCCCCTAATGAAGGGGTGTGTGAACACACAAGTACAATAGCCACATGAAACCAAATTACAGAACAAGACCAGTATAATTCAAGGGCAATTTCAAGAAGTGAAAATTTCTCTATACTTAAAAGCCTTGTACAAAAACAAAGAAAAATTCTTAACAACTTCTGCAGAAGTAGATGAACAAAGTAGGCTCAGTTTAAACAAAGATGGCTGTCTGTAATATTTGGGCTTAATAAACTTTTCTCTGATGCTCATGAGAGCTGGACAGGACAGGACGAAGTGTAATTCGGTTTCAATTGATTTTTTACATAAGGGACATAGCAAATCATAATTATTACATATGCGATATCTAAAATAATGAGTTGCCAATGCAGATATTCCTAATCTGAATTTTGCTGTTACATGTTTTAGGTGCCTGTCCATATCTAAGGTTAAGTACGTTTTCAGGTCATGAACATCACAAAAGTTCCTGTAGAAATCAAATCTGTCACTGTTATGAATATGATCAGTCCATTTCTGCCATCTGCAGTCAATCAACCGCTGACGGAAAACACTTACAAACTCTTTAGTATTACCAACCCCTTGATTCAGCCAAACAAATCCAAATCCGTATTCAAACAGACAAAGGCGCACTTTGGACACCCAGTTACTTTTGCCTTTAGCATCTAAGTCATACAACATATTGTACGCCTTACGAGGAATTCTAAAGTCTTCCATTTGTAACAGTTTCAGCCAGTAGCGGATACATCTGACAGCAGAAGTAATGTAAATGGGAAATCGATTAGTTTCACCGTAAATTAGATCATTTGGAGTCCGTCTATCTACACCAAGAAACCTTTTCAGAGCAAACATTTGAACAGATTCACAACAGACAGCAGCTTTTTCTAGTCCCCATAGCTCAGAGCCGTACTGTACAATCGGTTGAACCTGAGAATCAAATAGCTTTATAAATAACATGAATGAAAAATTATTAAGAATATGTAACTTTTTCATGATACAAAGCACAACATTTTTTGCCTTACTCGAAAGGTCTTTGCACGCGCCAACAAAACTCAAGCGTGTTGAGAATAATATTCCTAAATATTTATAGGCATTGACAACTGGCATAGGAGTACCATCGTATACCCACCTTTCCCTTACACTTAGATAACCACCTTTACGGAATACTATGATATTGCTTTTTTCCATGTTGACTTTCAACTGCAATGATTTAGCGGCACGGTGCAAGCTATTCAATTGTGTTTGTAACCCTATAACAGTTTCGGACATCAAAACAACATCGTCGGCCAACAGAAGGATAAACAATTCAAAAGCACCAAGCGATAATAAAGCACCATGTTTACCATTGTTGATTACATCAAGAGCTAACTCATTGATAAACAAAGAAAATAAGATAGGGCTGCATGCATCTCCCTGCTTGACTCCTCTAGAACAATTAATATAGTCAGTAAGTTTCGCTCCACAACGGACTCTGGTTCTTACTCTATCATACATACTTCTAATACATCTATGGAGTTTACCTTTAATACCATTTTTTGTCAAAATGGGCCAGAGGAGATTTCTATTAATGGAGTCAAACGCTTTTTCAAAATCTATAAAAGCTACGTATAACTTCCTATTGTAAGAAAACTGCTTCTGCACAAGTGCAAGCAATGTAAACATGTGATCGGTAGTTGAGTAACCCTTCTTAAAGCCTGCTTGATAATCACCTGTGATATTATTTTCCTCTACCCATTCTTGCAATCGGTTATTAATAATTGTCCCAAAGATTTTACTACTAATATCACTAATAGAGATCCCTCTGTAATTGTTGGGGTTATTAACATCACCCTTTTTAAAAATTGGCAAAATAACTGATTCAGTCCAGTTTTCTGGAAAAGTACCTTTATCAAATAATATATTAAACAATTTCAGAAAGAATTGCATTACCTGATCAGAAGCATGTTTAAATAGTTCACCAATAATGCCGTCTGGGCCAGCCGCCTTACGATTTTTCAATTTTCTACACGCTAATACTACTTCATCTTGTGTAATTGGTCGATTCATATAACTATCATTGTTGACATCAAGTGTTTGGTCAACACACATGTTACTAACATCAGATTCTAGTAGAGCCTGGAAATGTTGAAACCATGTATCAATACAAGATGCTCCCAGGATTCACCGAAAGGGGGAGAGAATGATGAATCCATCGGTGCTCAACCAATCATGACTGCAAATCCCAAACGGACTATGAACATGGACCAAATGGAATATCCATGTGTCTGTGGAAAGCGTTTCGCTACCACCCGTGGCATGAAGATCCACAGAACAAAGATGGGATGTGTGAAGACTCATCTGAATCAGCAGCAGCGCACTGCATCAGCAGATAAGACGTCGGAAGACCAAGGCCAGGATTTAAACCACAGTGCCAAGGACATCCACGCTGTTGGTTCGGATGAGGAATTTGCACAGGCCCTCGATGCCAGGCGCCTGAAACTCAACCTGCCACGAGCAAACGAAACTGAAGATTGGGAGAAACTGGATGCAAAAATCGTCCAAAGACTCGATGCACTGATAGGGAAAAGCACCCTGGAACACAAACTAGCCACATATGGGGACATTGTGTATGCCACATGTAGAGACGCCTATGGAGCAAAACTACCCAAAGAGAAAACACCTCCAAAGAAATCCAGACGCCAAGAAAAGATGGACAAGATCAGGGTCCAAAAGAAAAACCTCAAGATGCAAATGAAGACCGCATTGCCAGCTGAAAAACAAGGCTTGGAAAAACTGTGGAAAGACCTGAAAGAAAAACACAGCGCCCTCAGCAAAGCGGAATCTGCGAGGAAGAGGAAGAGCAAAAAGAAGAAGACACAAGAGCGCTTCTTCAGAGACCCCTTCCAGTTTGCCAGAACACTGTTTGAGCAGCCAAAATCTGGGACCCTAAGCGTGGACAAAGGAGTTCTTGAGCAGCATCTGAGGAAAACATACTCTGACCCACAGAGCAAAGCACCACTCGACATTCAAGGTCTGGTGTGGCCAACCAACCCTGAGGAACAGTTCAATGGCAAGCCTCCAACGTTGGCGGAAATCAAGAAGGTGGTCGACAAAGCCAGAGCCAAATCATCACCAGGGCCAAACGGAATACCTTACCAGCTTTACAAGAAATGTCCCAAGGTGCTGGAGTGGCTCCACAGGCTGCTGCGATCGGCTTGGAGAAACCAGAAGATCAGCGGCCAGTGGATGACGGCAGATGGTGTGTACATCCCCAAAGAGCAAAACTCAAGTGACATCAGCCAGTTCAGGCCAATATCACTACTGAACGTCGAAGGGAAAATCTTCTTCTCTGTCATGGCAGCAAGGCTGACCAAGTACCTGATGGAAAACAAGTACTTGGATGTGTCAGTCCAGAAAGGTGGCATCCCAGGCGTGGCTGGCTGTGTAGAACACGCCACAATGATCTGGGACGCAATCCAAAAAGCAAAAACAGAAAAGAGAGACCTGGACGTAGTGTGGCTTGATCTGGCAAACGCATATGGATCTGTGCCCCATGAGATGATACAGTTGGCTCTTGAGATGTACCATGTGCCAAAGAACATCCGCGACATGCTCAAGAAGTATTTCAATGGCTTCTCAATGCGGTTCTCTACCAAGGAGTACACAACAGACTGGATCAACTTGGAAGTGGGTATTGCAATGGGCTGTGCAATTTCCCCAATACTGTTCGTGCTGGCAATGGAACTCATCTTGAAAGCAGCAACAAACAACGCGAGACAAACAGACCTTGGCGATGGATACAAGATGCCTCCTCTCAAGGCCTTCATGGATGACACTACAGTGATTTCATCCAGAGAAGACGAGACACGTCATGTGCTGGAGAGGCTGGACGACATAGTTGCCTCATCCAGAATGAAGTTCAAGCCAAAGAAATCACGGAGTCTCTCACTGAGGAAAGGAAAAGTGGCCGGATCTGTGGTCTTCAGTGTTGCCAACCAGGCCATTCCAACAGTCACAGAAGAACCAGTCAAGAGCCTTGGAAGATGGTATGATGATACGCTGAAAGACACACAAAGAGCAAAAGAAACCAAGCAGATGGCGGAGGAAGGCTTGGAGACCATTGACCAGTGTGGGCTCCCTGGCAAATACAAGGTCTGGTGTCTGCAGTTCATGCTGATACCAAAGCTCCTATGGCCTCTGATGATATACGACATCTGCACCAGCATAGTGGAGGCAATGGAAGCCAAAATCAACAAGTTCACAAGGAAATGGCTTGGTGTCCCACCCTGTCTGACTGACATAGCGCTGTACTGTCGCCAAGCAAAGCTGAAACTACCACTGAAATCCATCCTGGAGGAATACAAAGCAGGGAAGATCAGACTTCAAAGCATGCTGGAGGACTCAGGAGACAAGGTGGTAGAAGCAATCAAGCCCCAGCTGAAGACAGGCAGAAAGTGGAAAGTTCAAGAGGCGATGGATTCTGCAAAAGAAAGTCTCAAGATCAGAGAAATAACAGGACACACACAGACCAACAGACAAGGACTGGGGGTGACCAAAACTGAATGGTGGTCAAAGGCCAAAGGAAAAGCCAAAAGAGACATGATGATTCAGGAGATGAGAAAAGAAGAAGACCAAAAAAGACTCCAAAAAGCAGTCCAGCAGAGCCAGCAAGGGCAATGGACAACGTGGGAGAATGCACTCCAAAGAAGTCTCACTTGGAATGACATTTGGCACATGGCCCCTCTCAGGATCAGCTTCATTCTCAGATCTGCATATGACCTTCTGCCCTCAAATGCAAACCTGGTGAAGTGGGGGAAAACAGACGATCCTGCATGCCCCCTCTGCCATGAAAAACAAACAGTGGAGCATGTCCTAAGCTCATGTAAAGTAGCCCTGGCTCAAGGAAGGTACACATGGAGGCACAACCAAGTGCTCAAAGAGATTGTACAAGTAGTCTGGGTTAGTACCAACACCACAAAAGGGAAAATCAGGACTCCAAAAGCACCCGCAACATTCTTCACGGCAGGAGGCAGCAAATCATGGCCAAGAACAACAGTGCCACTCGAAACATGCAGGCAGAGTCTGCTGGACGGGGCAGATGACTGGGAGTGCACTGCAGACCTCCCAGAATGGAAGAGTCACCCAGAGATCATCAGCAGGAGTGGCATGAGACCAGACATAGTAGTCCACTCTAAGTCAACCAAGCAGCTGATCATGATCGAGCTCACGGTGCCATATGAGAACAGAATGGAGGCAGCTCAAATCTACAAGACTGAAAAGTATGCTGATCTGGCAAACAGCCTGAGGAGAGAAGGCTATCAGGTCAAAGTCCTCACTGCAGAAATTGGAGCTAGGGGGTTTGTAGGAACGTCTGCATACAGCCTCATGAAACAGCTCTCAGTTGCAGGGAGGGAAAAAACCAGAGCCCTGAAAGCAATGGCAGAAGCGGCAGAGAGGTGTTCAAGCTGGATCTGGTCAAGGAGGAACAAAAGTGAACTTCATAAGGCTTAATTTCCCTACAAATATCAGGTGTCCCTGTGGCTCAGTGGTTAAAGCGCGAGTCATTAAGTGGAAAATGAGCATGTCCAGAGGGTCATGGGTTCGAATCCCAGCCATGGCTCGTCCCAAGATGGGAAAAAAAAGGGGGCAGCAGAGGGACATCCGGAGTCATGAACCGGGTGTGGCCCAACCCCCCTAGAGTGTCAGGAGATAAGGGCCGAAACACTTGCTTGAAGGGGGCTTCTCTTCTGAGGACTCTCTGCTGCCACGCTCTCCACGAGTTTCTTTCTACTAATGTTATTCCTGGGCTGTTTTCTTTTGAAAGAAATCCTCTGAATAGTATCCCAAAATTCCTTTTGACAGTTTATAGATGATACAAGTTTTTGAACTAAAGAATTGTTGAAGTCTTTCTCTTTTCTCTTCAATAAATGTTTATATTCTCGCCTTGCAACTGAGTAAGCATTTTTGTCCTCTGTCTTTAAAGTGCGACGACTGATACAAAGTAACCTCCTGGCTTTTCTTTTACTAGCATCACATTCTTTATCATACCAATCACAAGGTTTTTTGTTACTATTAATATATATACACCTTCTCATGCAGTCTGCACTTTCTTTCATGCCATCATTAAACATGTTTAGCGCATAATTTATATCCACATCTAATAAACCTATAGCAACATCTATCTTTGTACGAATTCTATCACTACATAATGTATTATGAAACAAATTAGCATGTTCATCATTCCAGACGAGTTTTTCTATAACCTGTTTTTCAATCTTGTTACTGGCATGTACAGTATTTTCTTTAGGAAAAGCAATAGAAAGCGATACAGGTAAGTGGTCAGAATCTATACGTTCTAAAACATTAAGCATACATGAATCATACAAAAGAGCAAAAAGTTCTTTAGAAAATATGAAATAATCTACAACACTGGAACCAGTATCACACATGTATGTATAGCGACCTTCAAGGTCACCTTTACACACGCCATTAAGAACGCACAGATCTACAGCAGTGCACACATTCAGTAGCAATTTACCATAATTATTCAATGTACAATCTTCGGAGTGTCGATCAGTACTGAGAGGCCGGCTATGGAAATGCTCATCAAGAACATCGTTCACAGATATGTCTTGTGAAATGTTAGAGGTTCTGCTATTGAGGTCACCATTTATTATCACATAAACATCCCTAGGTAACAATAAATCAACGAGACATTCTTCAAGTAAATTAATACCATTATCAATATCAAAATGGGCATAAAAAGGTGAACCTTCTGGAGGTATATAGGCACAAAAGTACAAAACATCCTTATCTATTCCGAATAATCTTTTATCGATCAAGAACACACAAAAGTTTGAATGATTAACGTCGATGATTTTAACGAAGGGAGACAATTCTTTTCTGAATAAACAAATCACTCCGCCTGATCGCCTCCCTTGTTTAGAAAATTTAACTGCAGATTTACAAAATACTTCATAACCCACAAACATATCAGCACGACATTCGTCCATAAATGTTTCAATCAAACATATGAAATCAAACTCGTAAATAAACGACATAAAATCACAGTCGGTAAGTTTAGAATATAAGCCATTCACATTCCACAACAGGAAAGAAAAAGGTTTCTTTGCATTTGTACACGCTGTGCCGTTCACTTGTTTGCACGTGTTTTTCACAGCATGTCCGGACTCACCTCTCTGACCCACAAAAAACGGTTCACCGTTGACACTGCCACAAGTGACAGGCGATTTTACCGGTGTAGCGTTTTTGTCAGTACCTTCTGCCGCACAGGTGTAGGTCAAATTTTCATCAAGTGGCCGGCCACCCCCTATCTGGATACAACTAATCTGCTTTGGTCGTCGAGGAAATACTTTGTCCCGTCAATGAGGAGATGATCAAAGATCATCGCCGCTCTTTTGCCTTCTGACCTTGCTTTCTTCAGATGGGGGGAAAGACCACGCCTTATCTCCCTAACGCGAGAGGAGAAATCCTTGCCCACAAAGATATTACTCCCTTTTAATTTTCTCTTCGCTCTTAAGATTTTCGTTTTGTCTTTGTAAGATGAACATCGAGCGATGATGGGAGAATCAGGTTTGGCATTTAATCTATGTACCCGATCGAACTCAACGTCCCGTGTCAAATCTAACTGATCAGTTAAGAGATCATGTATTTTACCTTCACATCGTTCGCTGGTTTCATTTTGATCTCTCGGGATACCATAGAAAATTAGGTTATTTCGTTTTGATCTTCCTTCTAGATCATCCGCCTTTCTTTCTAACTGTTCAAGTCTCGTAGTGAGATCAGAGTTCTTTTTTGCTAGCACAGCATTCTCTTCTTTTAAAGATCCCACCTCCTCCCTAAGATCCTTCAATCCATGATGTAGTGCAGCGAACTGGTCATTCAAATCCCTGACACTCCTCTCCATGTCGGTGAATTTAATGTTCATTTCCTTAAATGTACAGTTCATAGAGTCCAACATACCCATAATGTCAGCATTGGTGGGCTGTTGAGGAGAAGTGGGTGTCGTCTGTTCACGGTCCGCCGATGAAGCGCCAGCCTTGTCCGCACTGGTGCTGCGTGATGAGCTGCCGAGCCGGGTCTGCTTCATGTTGTCCGCCCTGGGTCCGGGGTTCTGCTCCACATCGCCACAGCGTAGAAGTAGTCCGCCCCAGAACATTAACGTGAGGAGCAGGCCAAGGGTTGCACCGTCCGTCCTGGTTCGTAGTGTCAGCATGGCGATCGCAATGGCGGCTTTCTTCCTGGCTCGCTTCGCCATAAAAGTAATGTAGACGGGCACAAAGGATCCACATCTCGCTCTGAATACTTGTGGTCCTGATGGCATGGTGACTGATCGATGTACAGGTCAAAGTACTGGACTGTACAGTGACGGTAACTGACAGAAGGGACAATAAACTTCAGAGCTCTTTAATGTCCGACTGCTCGAACTGTGACACAGTTCACGCCCCCCGAGAGAGAGAGAGAGAGAGAGAGAGAGAGAGAGAGAGAGTTCACATACTACATCAAAGATCATGAAATAAAATCAAGTGATGTCATCGATGTAAAACGTATTTTTCAACTACATCAGCCCGTGTATCGCTTTGTTATAAAAATGACATGTGCAAGCTTTCCGTTTCTTAAGAAGCATGCGATGTTGTTGCTATTGTTGTATGCTTTTTTGTTGTTGTTTGTTTGTTTCTATTGCCACTTAAGTATTTGTTTTTCAATCTGTTCTTTTATTTATTTGATTTATTTTTCTTTCACCTTCCTGAACAAACTTTTTAAGCACTGTTTGACAATATTAAAACCTAAAGATTTCTTTTAGAAATGAGGCACACACACACACACACACACACACACACGCGCGCGCGCGCGCGCGCGCCCCCACACACACACACACACACACACACACACACACACAAATCCACTATGTACCAGCAGTTACGAGGCTTGATTAATAAAAGGCAATTCTTGGCAGATGCATCATTAACTTATGAATGTGCCCCGATCAATCATCTGGAAATTCGTTAGAACTGAGGGAAACACAATAAAAAGAACTGTATTAACCGCTTAATTGTATCTGAATTTGCTCCTTACCGGAAGAATATTCAAAGTTTATAATCATTTAGAGCCGCTGAAATTGAGAAGTAACGTTAACGCACGCTTGTGCAGTCGGACTAATGTTTTGTTTGTTTGTTTTAATATTTTTTTTGAGCTGGTTGATACCAAGGGAGTGGAAGCATACTCTATGATCGACTGTATGTGGGCATGAAACATTGTTTTTGAGCATGTGTTTTCAGAAAACTTTTGACAGCTGAAATGGTTTAGGACAATGGTTTGCAACGGTAAGCAACGTAGTCGAGCCATAACAAGTTGTGGTTCATAATCACGCCCAGGACTTGTGTTTTGACTTCTTCAACTTTTATATTACAGAGAGATATGGACAATAAATCAGTCGACAATCAGCCTACTAGTTATGGACATGCGTTTCGTTTATTTCATGTGTTTATTAATTTATTTGCCTAGTTATGTGTTCATTTATTCATTTATTTATTTGTTTGTTTGTTTATTCATTCATTTGTTTAGTTATCAGTTTATTTTTGAATGCAAGCCTTGACATGTGCTTAGCTACTCATGCCTTTCTTCGCATGATCGTGCTCTACAATTTCATGTGATGTGATTTATATGAAATAGTACTCTTTCCAGACCTGCCTACAAATCCTTCATAAATACCTGTCTGCCTTCTGTCCTAGAAATGTTCACATAAATCAAGACAGCTGATAGACAACCATGCAAACATAAAGCAGCGTTCTTGCCGACACACTTCATTCATCATAAACACTCGCCCACCTTCAGTCCCAACATGCAAACATAAAGCAGGGTTCTTGTTGGACACACTTCATTCATCATAAACACTCGCCCACCTTCAGTCCCAACATGCAAACATAAAGCAGCGTTCTTGTTGGACACACTTCATTCATCATAAACACTCGCCCACCTTCAGTCCCAACATGCAAACATAAAGCAGCGTTCTTGTTGGACACACTTCATTCATCATAAACACTCACCCATCTTCAGTCCCAACATGCAAACATAAAGCAGCGTTCTTGTTGGACACACTTCATTCATCATAAACACTCACCCATCTTCAGTCCCAACATGCAAACTAAAGCAGCGTTCTTGTTGGACACACTTCATTCACCATAAACACTCACCTACCTTCAGTCCCAAAAATGTCAGTGAAAGTCAAGACGGGCAGACGAACGCACTGGCATACACATACACCGCACACGGCGAATTCGGCACTTCTGAAAATCCAGAAATGCGCGAACACACATAGGCCATACAACGCTCTCTCTCTCTCTCTCTCTCTCTCTCTCTCTCTCTCTCTCTCTCTCTCTCTCTCTCTCTCTCTTGAATCTGGAGACTAGATTCAAATTTCCGCTGAGGTTGTCTGTCCTTTGGCCATTAGCTGACCGCTGTGACCTTTCCACTCTGAATCATGCGATCAAAGCGGAAATGCGTTCAGTGTTCTTCACGGCTTTAGTCAGTAAAGACATATACATAGCCGCTCACAGATAACGCGTTCAGTTTTGTCTGCGCAGCAACACAGCTTCCACGGTCTACACCTAGGCCTGTAATAAGCATCAATTTAAAATTAATGCACTTTTGCCCCATCACTTTTCAACGTTTGGTATGGCACAAATTGTCGCCTTGGTAGAAATTTAGTCGCTGGTGACAGTTAGTGCCGACCATGAGGACAGTAACTGCCGTATTTTCCAGACTCGGCGAAAATGAGGTCCAGACATAGTGTCCAGGATATGTTAGGGTTTTCTTTCTTTTTTCTTTCTTTTTTTATCAGTATATGCGAAGAGGAGAAGGAATTTGTTTGAACAAGAACAGTTGTCAAATCTTGTAAAAAGAGCATTAGTATGATATAGCGTAGTATCTGTCAAAAAATCAAACATAATTGATACCTTTTTTTGTTGTTGTTGAGGTTGTTTACTCAGAGGAAGTATGTTCCGTGCTTTCAGTTTTTCATGTGGCTAGGGGAACGGTAGGAAGTAGTAGTATTGCTGCACGTCTATGGAGGTAACTTAGTCTCTGTTTTTGTGGACAGCACTGCTCCCAAACCATATCGTTGAACCATAATTGATATGTAACATCACGTATGCGTCGAAGAAAAGTTTAAGCGGAGCAGCGTTGACATATCACTTCTGTTGAGATAACGAGAAATGTGTGTGTGTGTGTGTGTGTGTGTGTGTGTGTGTGTGTGTGTGTGTGTGTGTGTGTGTGTGTGTGTGTGTTTGTTTGTTTGGTTGTTTGGTTGTTTTTTTGTTTTGTTTTGTTTTGTTTGTTTTTAGATGATCTTGCATAAATTATTGAGATGAGGTTGCCATTTCGATTATTTATCTGTCGTTACCCTTAAATTACGATGCTCATCTACCTGTTCGATAGAATATCATTCAACTGAAGTGGAAGGTAAAGAAAGGCCGATTGATACATTTGGCAAGTGGTTATAATCATAGAGAGATGTTTCTATTGTTGGTAGATCACTACCATTTGTTTGGAGTGAAAATTCATCAGCAAATAAATCCGTTGTGTTTTTTTTACCATCTAGTATGCATAATGGTAAATCATTGATGAAGATGCAGAATAGGAGAGGGTCTAGCACTGAACCTTGTTGGATTCCAGTCTGATGAAGTCTGTAGAGGAGGTTTTGCCATTAAGCAGCACATACTGAATCCTGCCATTTAAGTATGATTCGAATGATGAGGCTGTCAAGGAATGATTCAAGTAGAAGACAGTTTCTGTAAGAGAACGGAATGGTCAACAAGATCAAAGGCCTTTCTAAAATCAAGAAAGACAATTCCCGTCATTTGTGACTGGTTCCTATTTGAAATCCATGAGTCACACATTCAAGTAATGCTGTGTGGCAAAAATGATTAGATCGGAATCCAGACTGGAATTGGTGAAATGGTTTCTTTTTCTGCATGAACTGAGAAACATGTTGTTGTCTTTCGAAGGTTTTGGATAGAACTGATGGCGAGAATACTGGTCGGAAATTATTTTACTCCGACTAGTCATTCGATTCTGGAAGGAGAGTGGGGGAGGGGGGGGGGGCACTTTGGCATTTTTGAATGCTTGAAGGAAGACATTAGTTTCAATGGATAAATGAAACATGTACGAGTATGTAGGGGAATTAACAATGTAAGGCAGACCGAGTTTGGGTAGAAATACATGTATGTTGACAGGACCTGCGGACGTTTTACTCTTTAACTTCGCTGTGAACGTTTTACTTCATGTACAGCAGGAAGAAGAATATGTAGTGAGTGATTTGATCCCAGTCTTTGCTTACAAAACAATATTAGGGAGGTCAGGTGTGTATGTTCATGAGATACTCTTATAGTCTGTGAAAGTTGAGCAATGATGTCTGATAATGACACAAAGTGTGTGTGACAGGTCTCCGGACTGATGTTTGTTGCTGAATGTAGTGATGCTGTGCGCTGTGTGTGTACTATAGTGTTCATCGCCCTCCAGATTTGCGCTGTGGATTTCTCATCCGTTATCATTTGACTTTAAGTACTTTTTTTTTGCCTTTTCAAACTTCATCTGAAACAAAGTTTCTCTGTTCTTTGTATACGTCAAATAAATTTGCCTCCTTGACTTAGTCACGACGAATCATTTCTTGCTGTAATTTTGGACTTAATAACACGTTCATGTTGGGATATCACACACGCACAAACACACAAACACACACACACACACACACACACACACACACACACACACACACACACACACACACACACACACAGAGAGAGAGAGAGAGAGAGAGAGAGAGAGAGAGAGAGAGAGAGAGTGGATAATATTCTAGCAAGCCACAATCCTAGACAAATCCAAAGCTTCAAAAACCGCAGACTCCTCGTCAGCAGATTGTGGAACGTGTAGTAGTGTAGTGGTGGGCATCGCATGCAACACCTGTCAACAGCGGTGCCATCCATTGTGCCAGAACATTAACAACAGTACGTACGAGAGACTCAACGACAGCAATGTAGCATGGCATTGTATCCGTTGCACGAGTATGTATGAACATGCCACTATTCATGACGAAGCTCAGAGAGCAGAAAACGCAGACCCACCAGCAGTATGTATGAGCATGCCACTATTCCTGACGAACCTGAGAGAGCAGAAAACACAGACCCACTAGCAGTATGTATGAACATGCCACTATTCCTGACGAACCTGAGAGAGCAGAAAACACAGACCCACTAGCAGTATGTATGAACATGCCACTATTCCTGACGAAGCTCAGGGAGAAGAACACACAGACCCACCAGTAGCACCGTGTGGCACCTGCACATGTCCTGTTGTAGACATCCGGATCGTCTGCGACACTTGCCAACAATGGTACCATCCCTCCTGTCACAGTATGGGTATCAACAAATACCTCAGCTCAAACGACAGTAATAAATCACGGCACTTCGCGGGCTGCATCAATAAATGTGGCCACTCTGCCCTCCCAGATGACTCTGAGGCTCAGTGCGATGTCTGTGACTTCCCGGTCACATGGGACACACAAAGCCTCGCGTGGGATTCCTGTGGCACGTGGTTTCACCATGGTGCCAGTTTATAGGCCCCAGTATATACCAGAACCTTCACGATACCGAGCGTACCTGGCATTGCGTCGTTTGTGCTAATAGAAACCATGGAACCACTCTTCGACCTACATGGTATAGAACAGGACCTATCTGTCTTCACCAGCCCCCTCTCCATCCCTGAATGCAAAGAAGAACTCAAACCCTTCAACACCTCCACACCAACACGATCAAGCAACCTTGGAACAAGAAAAAATTGCCCCCTGAGAATCCTCAACGTTAACTCCCAGTCATGCATAGAAGTCCCGCAATTGGCACATCTTCTAGCTTCCACACAACCAGATGTGCTAATCGGCACAGAAACCTGGCTGGAACCAAAGATACTGAACTCCGAGATATTTCCGGACACGTACAAATTGTACAGAACAGATAGGTAGGAAGTTAAAGACAAAGACGGTGGTGGTGTTCTTGCTGCAGTTAAAACACATAGAAAGCAAGAAAGAACCGCAACTCATAACAGACGGGGAAATTGTATGATGAAACTCATCACAAAATCCAAACGCCACATCCACATTCTTGGCTTCAACAGACCTGACGTCTCCGACACCGACAATCTTGACAAGCTGGAAGAAAGTCTTCGGAGGGTCCAAACCATCAAGAATGCAGAAATCCTTCTAGCCGGAGACTTCAGCCCTCCTGACTGGAAATGGAAGACAATGTCATTAAGATCCAAGGAAGAAAAGGCATAGCGAAGCGACCCCAAACTGCACCACCGCTTCGTCAACATCATACAAGACCCCAAACTGCACCACCGCTTCGTCAAGATCATACAAGACCCCAAACTGCACCACCGCTTCGTCAAGATCATACAAGACCCCAAACTGCACCACCGCTTCGTCAACATCATACAAGACTCCAAACTGCACCACCGCTTCGTCAACATCATACAAGACCCCAAACTGCACCACCGCTTCATCAAGATCATACAAGACCCCAAACTGCACTACCGCTTCGACAACATCATACAAGACCCAAACTGCACTACCGCTTCGTCAAGATCATACAAGACCCCAAACTGCACCACCGCTTCGACAACATCATACAAGACCCCAAACTGCACTACCGCTTCGTCAAGATCATACAAGACCCCAAACTGCACCACCGCTTCGTCAACATCATACAAGACCGCAAACTACACCACCGCTTCGTCAACATCATACAAGACCCCAAACTGCATCACCGCTTCGTCAAGATCATACAAGACCCCAAACTGCACCACCGCTTCGTCAACATCATACAAGACCCCAAACTGCACCACCGCTTCGTCAAGATCATACAAGACCCCAAACTGCACTACCGCTTCGTCAAGATCATACAAGACCCCAAACTGCACTACCGCTTCGTCAACATCACACAAGACCCCAAACTGCACCACCTCTTCGTCAACATCATACAAGACTCCAAACTGCACCACCGCTTCGTCAACATCATACAAGACTCCAAACTGCACCACCGCTTCGTCAACATCATACAAGACCCCAAACTGCACCACCGCTTCGTCAAGATCATACAAGACCCCAAACTGCACTACCGCTTCGTCAAGATCATACAAGACCCCAAACTGCACCACCTCTTCGTCAACATCATACAAGACCCCAAACTGCACCACGCTTCGTCAACATCATACAAGACTCCAAACTGCACCACCGCTTCGTCAACATCATACAAGACCCCAAACTGCACCACCGCTTCGTCAAGATCATACAAGACCCCAAACTGCACCACCGCTTCGTCAACATCATACAAGACCCCAAACTGCACCACCGCTTCGTCAACATCATACAAGACCCCAAACTGCACCACCGCTTCGTCAACATCATACAAGACCCCAAACTGCACCACTGCTTCGTCGTACAAGATGCGGGCTTGGAACAGCTTGTTACAGAACCAACCAGAGGGCCCAACACGCTGGACTTAGTATTGACCAACTCTCCGTCACTCGTCCCGAGGCTAGAAGTCATTCTAGGGCTGTCGGACCACAAGATTGTGTTCTTTGAGTACACGGTCCATCGCACCAGAAAACAAAACGCCAATCACCCAATCCAACTCTACAGCAGAACAAACTGGGACAACAGCACGAGGATATGCTCATACCACAGAGAGAGTTTTCCAGCACCGAAGGAACAGAAACAACAGAAGACCACTGGAGCAAGTTTACACAACCAATCCACGCCACCATGAAGGCCAATATACCAACAACGATTCCAAGAAGAACATACATGCATACATACATACATACATACATACATACATACATACATACATACATACATATCAATCATTTTTATTGCAAACTTTGTGATAACTACAATTATGCAACCTTGTCCATAAATGTTCAAAACACCAACAACAGACACAGTCGTGGTCCAGAAAGTACATACATGCATGCATACATACATACATACATACATACATACATACATACATACATACATACATACATACATACATACATACATTCATACATACATACATACATACATACATACATACATATATAAACATACATACATACATACATACAAAACATACAAAACATACAAACATACATACATACATACATACATACAAACAAAAACATACATACATACAACATACATACATACATACATACATACATACATACATACATACATACATACATACATATCCCATTGAGCGGTAAACTGGGTCAGTAACATTGCACCATTCTTCTGTGGTTTGTTTTTGCCACCGAAGAATAGCAGGAGGCAGGAAGAAGAAGAAGAAGAAGAAGAAGAAGAAGAAGAAGAAGAAGAAGAGAAGAAGAAGAAAAAACAACAGTCAAATGAATAACATGGCTTGGCTTAAACGACAATGAGATTAATAACATGGCTTAAACGACAATGAGATTAATAACATGGCTTAAACGACAAGGAGATTAATAACATGGCTTCAACGACTAGGGGATTAATAACATGGCTTAAACGACAAGGAGATTAATAACATGGCTTAAACGACAAGGAGATTAATAACATGGCTTAAACGACAAGGAGATTAATAACATGACTTAAACGACAAGGAGATTAATAGCATGGCTTAAACGACAAGGAGATTAATAACATGGCTTAAACGACAAGGAGATTAAGGCAAAACAAAAGAAGGAACTTAGGTTTTGGAAAACAAACATGAACTTGACGGGGAAGAGAGAGAGAGAGAGAGAGAGAGAGAGAGAGAGAGAGAGAGAGAGAGAGAGAGAGAGAGAGAGAGAGAGAGAGAGAGAGAAGAACGTGTCCAGGAAAAGAAATGTGAACGATGATAAATCAAAACAAACCTGACACTTTTAATCCATCAAAGCGTGCAAACCTAAGGGACGTAACCGTATCCTCCGAAGCATCTATTTGTGGAGTTCTATTTCAGTGTGTGAGCTTTGGTGCACCACCAACGTTACATCGTTGGTTTTTGTGGCTACCTACAAGTGGAACAGACAGACAGTTAATAAAGAAAAAGAAGAGTTGGTGGATGCGTCTGCACTGTCAGGATCAGCGAATTCAAAATCCGGATGGGGGTACTAACGTGGACAGAAGAAGGTAAGTCAATAAGAACAATGCATGAATATAGAATGCACAGAAAAAGAATGTGCGTAGTTTTTAGTTGGCTTCACAACGAAGTGACTGAGGGCGGAAAATGGAGCCAGGTTTAGAAAGAGAGGGGGCTAGTTACCGCCAAGGACGGGTTAAATTATCGCCAAGGACACAGACAAACAAAATACAGTCCTGTGCTCTGTTTGTCTGTGTCCTTGGCGGCAACTTACCCCCTCTCTTTCTAAATTTGGTTTCATTTTCCGCCCTCAGTCACTCCGTTTTGAAACTAACTTCTACTGATACTGACTAATACCGTTTGTCGTGTTGTATTTCACGTCACGTCTTTGACTCTCCATGTGCACTTGTGAACGCTGTAAGCCACTTCTCATCTCATTCTCATTGTCCTTCATTTGAAGTATTTTGTTCTGTACTTTGTTTGTCTATGTCCTTGGCGGTAACTAACCCCCTCTCTTTCTAAGATTTAACTTTAGTTGAATTAGCGTTTCTTCCCCGACAATTAGTTTATTGAATAATAAGAATAAAAAGAAGAAAAAATTCCAACACTGCGTAAATTGCAAATTTTTGGTTTATTCAAAATCCTTATCAAGCTTAAATGCAGAAGACCCCGACAATGAGTTTAAATAGTTAGCTTCATTTAGACACCAACTGAGGTCTGGTTAGTTGTTTTTTTTCCTAGTAGTACTGCTGGTATCTGGGTCTTCTGTCTGAACCTACAGTTCCTCAAAAGTTCTGTGTCGTTGTACTGACCTCAGACCATGAGAGCAGAGAATGTAGCTGGGCCACATGAAGCCAGGTGTTTGGCGACAGAGTGAGATGGGCCACATGAAGCCAGGTGTTTGGCGACAGAATGAGATGGGTCACATGAAGCCAGGTGTTTGGCGACACAATGAGATGGGCCACATGAAGCCAGGTGTTTGGCGACACAATGAGATGGGCCACATGAAGCCAGGTGTTTGGCGACAGAATGAGCTGGGCCACATGAAGCCAGGTGTTTGGCGACACAATGGAGCTGGGCCACATGAAGCCAGGTGTTTGGTGACAGAATGAGCTGGGCCACATGAAGCCAGGTGTTTGGCGACACAATGGGATGGGTCACATGAAGCCAGGTGTTTGGCGACAGAATGAGATGGGCCACATGAAGCCAGGTGTTTGGCGACACAATGGAGCTGGGTCACATGAAGCCAGGTGTTTGGCGACACAATGAGATGGGCCACATGAAGCCAGGTGTTTGGCGACACAATGAGATGGGCCACATGAAGCCAGGTGTTTGGCGACACAATGAGATGGGCCACATGAAGCCAGGTGTTTGGCGACACAATGAGATGGGCCACATGAAGCCAGGTGTTTGGCGACACAATGGAGCTGGGCCACATGAAGCCAGGTGTTTGGTGACAGAATGAGCTGGGCCACATGAAGCCAGGTGTTTGGCGACAGAATGAGATGGGCCACATGAAGCCAGGTGTTTGGCGACAGAATGAGCTGGGTCACATGAAGCCAGGTGTTTGGCGACGTGGAGTTTTAACCTCGCAGACTCTTCACCTGTGAACTTTCGCCTCGTAAAAAATGGCGATATTTATGACTTAAGATTTACGTCAGTTGATTTAAGGGGGACAACTTGTACATACCTCATGTGCGTGTTCGGGAGGTATGGTACCCATCAGTATTGTGGGTTTTAGGTAGGTAATGTTTTTTTTAATCTGTGGGAAATTGCATCTCTTAGGAGATTCAAATAAAGGCTGTTCTACACAATACTTAGCCGCTGTAAGAACCTTCGTGACTGACCATGGCTAACAGTGGAGCTGACCACTGTGTTGATACCTTCTGACCGCTGTGTTGATACTTTTTGACCGCAGTGTTGATACCTTCTGACCACTGTGTTGATACCTTCTGACCACTGTGTTGATACCTTCTGACCGCTGTGTTGATACTTTTTGACCACTGTGTTGACTGCCGTGTTGATACCTTCTGACCGCTGTGTTGATACCTTCTGACCGCTGTGTTGATACCTTCTGACCACTGTGTTGATACCTTCTGACCACTGTGTTGATACCTTCTGACCACTGTGTTGACCGCTGTGTTGATACCTTCTGACCACTGTGTTGATACCTTCTGACCGCTGTGTTGATACCTTCTGACCGCTGTGTTGATACCTTCTGACCACTGTGTTGATACCTTCTGACCACTGTGTTGACCGCTGTGTTGATACCTTCTGACCACTGTGTTGATACCTTCTGACCACTGTGTTGATACCTTCTGACCACTGTGTTGATACCTTCTGACCGCAGTGTTGATACCTTCTGACCACTGTGTTGATACCTTCTGACCACTGTGTTGATACCTTCTGACCACTGTGTTGACCGCTGTGTTGATACCTTCTGACCACTGTGTTGATACCTTCTGACCGCTGTGTTGATACCTTCTGACCGCTGTGTTGATACCTTCTGACCGCTGTGTTGATACCTTCTGACCGCTGTGTTGATACCTTCTGACCGCTGTATTATACCTTCTGACCGCTGTGTTGACCGCTGTGTTGATACCTTCTGACCGCTGTGTTGATACCTTCTGACCGCAGTGTTGATACCTTCTGACCACTGTGTTGATACCTTCTGACCGCAGTGTTGATACCTTCTGACCGCTGTGTTGATACCTTCTGACCGCTGTGTTGATACCTTCTGACCGCTGTGTTGATACCTTCTGACCGCAGTGTTGATACCTTCTGACTGCTGTGTTGATACCTTCTGACCGCAGTGTTGATACCTTCTGACCACTGTGTTGATACCTTCTGACCACTGTGTTGATACCTTCTGACCGCTGTGTTGATACCTTCTGTCCGCTGTGTTGATACCTTCTGACCACTGTGTTGATACCTTCTGACCACTGTGTTGATACCTTCTGACCACTGTGTTGATACCTTCTGACCGCTGTGTTGATTTTTTTTTTTAATCTCTCGTGTATCCTGAAATGGATCCTCAAGCATACGGTCAAAGATTTCCATCAATACTTATTATCCTTCATAATATAATTGTTTTTTTTTAACAAGTTATGCCTTTACGCTGTTCTCTTGTATTTTACTTTATGCCCTATGCAGGTAGCTTTAGTATGCTGCTGGGTTGTTTTTGAATCCTTCTAAGTGAGAACACCATAGAATTGTATACTGTGGTATATCTCCATTTGAATGCCGGCCGCCCAGAGGGGATAAAGTTTTGCCTGTCTATACAGAGAGTGTCCGAAGGAGTATCAGCCTGCATACGCAGAAAGAAAGAAAATGTCTTTCATGTATTTGATCTTGATTTTGATGTCAAACAAGATGCTAATCGGAATGAGTTCAAGTCACTGGTTCATTCTGTATTATATGATCTTGATTTTGATGTCAAACAAGATGCTAATCGGAATGAGTTCAAGTCACTGGTTCATTCTGTATTATATGATCTTGATTTTGATGTCAAACAAGATGCTAATCGGAATGAGTTCAAGTCACTGGTTCATTCTGTATTATATGATCTTGATTTTGATGTCAAACAAGATGCTAATCGGAATGAGTTCAAGTCACTGGTTCATTCTGTATTATATGATCTTGATTTTGATGTCAAACAAGATGCTAATCGGAATGAGTTCAAGTCACTGGTTCATTCTGTATTATATGATCTTGATTTTGATGTCAAACAAGATGCTAATCGGAATGAGTTCAAGTCACTGGTTCATTCTGTATTACATGCGTGCTTTTGTCACCATCATCTTCACGCTTTCTCTTCGTCCACTGAGTAAGGCAGACAAGAATTAACGTGTTCGTAATACTCAGACATTCCGGCTTTGTTCCGGAGGTACCCTCGCGCGAACCGGAAGAAAAAAAATAATTTGGCGAGCAGCTGAAACAACTTCAAAGCCACCGTACTGTATACATTTCGGATGGAAGAACGTGTAAGGTTCTATTAATATGTGAGAAGCAAAACTTTCGAGTCATGTAAAAAGGTAGTCAGTTTACGGCAATATATTATAAAACAAGTAAAGACCACAAAATGAGAAGACCTATACACATTTGGGCATGATTTAAAAACCTGGTGCAGAGAAGGGTGTTACAAATCATATATAATTTAAACAACTGGTGCAGAGAAGGGTGTTTAAAATTATATAATTTAATGAGAACCGAAAATTTCCCATTACAAAACGAAGTTTATGAAACAGGGTGGTCAGCTGACAGTGGTATTACAAGGCAAGGAACGACCACAATATGTGGAAGACCTCTACAATGGTGACGTCATTTGCGCAGAGGAGGCTTGTGGCTTGTCTTTGTGAACAAGTGGCATCGCACATATTTGTTAATCTACTTCATGCTAACCAAAAAAATAAAAAAATTAAAAAAAAGAAAGAGAAAAAAATTACAAAAAAGAACACACTGGTTATCTGATTTAGTGACTGTGATCAAAAGAAAAGGTAACTTGAGCAGATGTAACAAATTATTATTTTCCTGCTTATTGCGAAAATAATGCTACGGATCTTCATTGTGGTCTGAGACTGCAGAACAGAAGTGTACTCCCCGCTTCCTTTCATAGCATATCTCGTGGTCAACCAGGTCCGAGAGACATTGACACCTGCAGTGTTGGTGAAGAAGTTGAGCAAAACACTCGCAGAATATCTCACAATATGTGGACATGAAACTCAACTGTGGGATCCCTGTTTTCCAACCTGAGTCCATGGCAAACTCAACTGTGGAATCCCTGTTTTCTAACCTGACTCCATAGCAAACTCGGCTGTGGGTACTTCTGGAGCCGTTCGGGGCAGAACAATCCCGCGAACATATGGCTCTGATGGGAATCGTACCTACGACCTCTCAGCTGAGAGTCGGTGATGCTAACCACTTCGTCACGGCGGATGGTGACTTCATAAGATACACTTTCGTCAGCTGCGTTTTCTCGTCCGGTGACGTTGTGCGAGAGCCAACTCTCACGTCATGGGTTGTAACACTGTTCTGTGCCTTCTGAAAGCTTCACTTGTAGTCAGATGTAATGTGTTTAGTGCAGTCTAAGAGCCACCTCTCACGTCATGTGTTGTAACACTGTTCTGTGCCCTCTGAAAGCTTCACTTGTAGTCAGATGTCACGTGTTTAGTGTAGTCTTAGATGCGTTTTAAGCCCAGTATCGTTCATGCCTTTGGAGGGTGACTGAATAGGTCCAGTCCACTGAACACTACTGCCACTGGTGTACAATGATGGCAGTTAACTCGTGTAAAACTACAGCAATTAACTGGTGTAAAATCGCTGCAGTTAAATGGTGTAAAATTAGAACAATCGTGTAAAATTATACCAGTTTATAGGTGTAAAATTATAGCAGTTCACTGGTGTAAGATTACAGCAGTTAACTAGTGTAAAGTTATAGCAGTTCACTGATGTAAAACTGTAGCGGTTAAGTGGTATAAAATTGCAGCAATAAACTGGTTGAATATTATAGCAGTTCACTAGTGTAAAATTATGGAAGTTAACTATGTTGTCCGATTTGTTCTCCTCCCGAACTCTATTTGGCCCTAGCTATCACTGAGCCCTATATATATATATATATATTATATATATATATATATATATATATATATATATATATATATATATATATATACATATATGCTGTATTGGGTTAAATACAAGCTCACTACACCCTGACGACCGCACTGACAGCGCGAATACAAGCTCACTACACCCTGACGACCGCACTGACAGCGCGAAACAGATCTGTAGGTTTTAAGCTTGATTTTAACTTGCTTTTAATACAGCAAATGCCGCTCCCACTCTGGTCGAGCACTCTTTTTAATATAACGCTGATCCTCAGTACTACCCTCTCTCTCTCTCTCTCTCTCTCTCTCTCTATATATATATATATATATATATATATATATATATATAGTCTTCATGAATAATGGAAACCCCAGGGCTTTTAAAGTCATGATTACTGACAGTTTGGCTTGTGGAGTATGGGGTGTGGGTGAAAAAAGGGAGATTAAAAAGTAGGGCCGACAACGTTGAGCAAGTGTTCATGTCTTTAAGGCCTTTAATGTCTACCTTTCGCTTCCTCACCGTGCGCTCCGCCGCCATGCTGTCTGTCAACTGTCGTGACATGATGAGGTGAAGGGGAGGGGTAGCTTGGGCGGAAGAGGAGGGAGGGAAGGGGGGGGTCAGAATGGGTTAAGTGGGTTAGTGGACAAAGGGGAAGCGTGGGAGAGAGTGGGGGGTAGGTGGTGTAGGGAGAGCGAGACGTGAAGCAAGGGAGGTAATTCTCAACACGTCAACGCTAACGAGACATGGCAGCAAGTTGATGACCTTAAGTCAGGAGGGCTACACGACTGACTGGCTTATGATTGGGCCAGAGGCGATGTTTAATTACCATAACCACTGACTGGCTTATGATTGGGCCAGAGGCGATGTTTTAATTACCATAACAACTGACTTCCAAACAACGTGTGCTGCAGAATAAGCCGCAAGCAGAAACTAAGGGGACCGGGGCGGTGGTTTTTGTGCAACAACAACAACAACAAGCAGAGGGAATAGGAATGAAGGATGTTTGCTCATCATCTGGAGTACAGAGTGAGGAAGGAGTGTTCTTGGAGCTAGATTTCTGGTGCTGGTGACTTGGTGAGTAGCATCATCTCTGACAGAATGTCTAGAATCTTTCAGATCGTGAGCAATGTTGTCAATCTGTTCGTGCTTTTCTTCTTCTTCTTCTTCTTCTTCTTCTTCTTCTTCTTCTTCTTCTTCCTCCTCCTCCTCCTCCTCGCCTCCTCCTCCTCCTCCTCCTCCTCCTCCTCCTCTCTTCTTCTTCTTCTTCTCTCTCCTCCTCCTCCTCCTCCTTCTTCTTCTTCTTCCCTTCTTCTTCTTCTTCTTCTTCTTCCTCCTTTTCTCTTCTACTTCTTCTTCTTCGTAAGAGCACGTATTTATCATCTACCCTCGGATAGAGACAAAGCTCCAAGTTCTGTACAGTGCATGCTCTCGTTTACACAGCGGGCTGCCTGTCTGGGTAGAGCCGACTGAAGACTGCCTGCTTGTGCTTCACTCAGTGGCAGCCAGTGTCGGTCAGTCCTTATCAGTGACTTGAGTTTCTTCCCTCACTCTACGTGTTTCACACAGGGTGCACCTTCCTCATCAGTGACTTGAGTTTCTTCCCTCCCTCTACGTGTTT
>CM065741.1:631877-634377 GCA_033310375.1 Conus canariensis
TCTACATCTGTCTCCATTACCTGTTTGTGGCGCAGATACATACGTATATCTACGTAACTTGCTTTCAGTGTAAGGGTACCGGCTGATGTTTTTTTGTTGTTTTTGTTTTGGATTTTCTTTGCTTTATCAAGTTTCAAATTATAGGTCGTGAAGACAGGGGTATCATAATGCCCCACTTCTCGTTTCATGTCAAACGACGGCTGATACGTTGCAGAAAAAAAAAAAACTAACACGAAGCAAATCATGGGGGAGGGGGAGGGGGGTATTAGGAGTGCAAAATGTTTGCGTCAGGATTAAAGAAGAAACAGATGATTATGTTGAACATTACTAAAACTAGGGATGCTTGTTTTTTAATATATAAACTCACGTCCCAAGTAGTCACTTAACTTCTTCTACCCCAGCAGAAGCAAACAAAAAACAAAAACAAAAAATTAAAAAAAAAACCGTGCTTATTGATATGTGTGTCTGCAATTAACTTTTGTTAGCATTTTCTGTAGATCCTCAAGAGGCACAAAACAATCCAAATTTGGCAGAAAGATGGATATTGACAGGACATATCAACCCATCTTTATCATGAAACAGAAAGCCAGTGTCAAAGATGTTGTTGTTGTTGTCGTCGTCGTCGTCGTACCCTGGCTAAAAGACTCCAGGGATCATCCGAACAGCCGAAGTACTTGAGCACTATGGTGCAAATGCATCAGCTGGGGATGAGACCATTGACGTGTGTGACCGTTTTTGATTACCCCGCCACATGGGCAGCCACACTCCGACTTCGGGGGATTTTGGAGACTGATAATGTTATGCTAGGAGCTTGTCACGACTGAAGACAATCCCCGCATAACTATGCAGAGCATAACAACATGCTGATGTCGCCTTGGTGTTCTAGCATTTGTCAACTGGTCTGACAGCCTTAAGCCACGGCGGGTGTCATAGATCAAAGGCGAAGGTTACATCATGGTAACGCAAAACAAAAAAAAAAAAAAAAAAAAGACAAATAGTTACAGTACCAACAGTGCAATGTGCGTCATTTAATGTGACGTAGTACAATTCCTTTGGGAGGTTGAAATAATAAATCAAAGGTCAAATCCACAGCGTGATATAATGATTATGTAAACTGTGCATGACAGTCTTTGGTTTGTGTGTCTAACAGTCAGTATACGTCCTACTTAATGTGAAATTTCCAATACATTGAAAGGTAAATTGTATGACTTAGGTCAAGTTTACGACACGACACAATGAAAATGTGGACGCAAGGTATTCAGTCTTTCTCAAGATCAGAACCGTGAACCGTTTTACCGAAACACGAACCCATTGCAAGTGAATGGTGGCAACACGTGAAAATCTACCACATGCTGTTCCAAACGTTTATGAAGTACATACTCTGTTTACAGTCTCCTATACTCCCTGGACTAGTCACTGGATTTTGGTCGATGTTTTATGTACATCAAACTCACAACAAAGGACGACATCGTCGCTATATCTACTCCGATCTATGATTTTCGTTTTTTTTTGCAAAGTTGGTAGGCTAGGCCAAGCGACAGTCATTTTTGATAACTATTCATTACGGGATCAAATAAAATAAACGTTGAGTGAAGACAACAACAGTATCAGTGTTATATGATATCGGTGTTCTTTGCCTGTCGAGGTCAGTCAGTCAGTCAGTCAGTCATTCCCCTGATCGCTGGGGTCGTTGGGGGGACGTGATGAGGCAGCCGCCGTTTCTCTCCAGGCTCTTCTGTTGGTAGCTGTCGTGAGGAGATCTGGCATGGTCGAGGTACCTTTTCGTTTTGAAACATCTCCCACATCAACTGAGCAAAATTTGTCTCCCTATTTGACTTCATATGTACAAATAAGTGCCGGAGATATTTGTTTGTGAAAGTATTATATGCGTTTGGGTGCTTGCATTTATTCATTTGATAGTCGTTGTTTTTGTGTGGGAGGTGACGTTGAGCGGATATGAGGAGTGAGAGGTCAGGGAGTGGGGGTGGGGGGTGGGTGGGGAGGGGCTGGGGGGGGGGGGGGGGGCTGGTGGAACGCGTGGATGTTGAGTGAGAGTGTGAGTACAGGGAAACGTGTTTGTGTGTAGCTTGTTGCCCTGTTTTACTTGGTTATGTGGTTTGATGTGTCGTCTTGTTTACTGTAATGCTCAGGGTATTCAGTTAATTAGGTGTATAAATGTTCTCAATGATGTTGATGACGAAATTATTATTATTATTGCTATTGTTATTATTATTATAATTATCATTGTAGTTGTTGTTGATGTTGTTATTATTATTATTATTGTTGTTAATATTGTCATTATTATTATTATTATTATTATTATCACTGTTGTTATTGTTATCATTATTATTATTATTCTTATTGTTGCTGTTGTTGTTATTATTATTATCATCATCATCATCACCATTATCATCGCATCATCATCATCATCATTCTTGATGTTAGCATGATCATTATCATTGTTATTATGATTATAAAGGTAACAACAACCACTGTTACA
>CM065741.1:654377-656877 GCA_033310375.1 Conus canariensis
TCGTCACCACTGATTCATTGGTCGCTGTTTTCAGGGCAGACACAATATTCACATGACATCGTCACCACTGATTCATTGGTCGCTGTTTTCAGGGCAGACACAATATTCACATGACATCGTCACCACTGATTCATTGGTCGCTGTTTTCAGGGCAGACACAATATTCACATGACATCGTCACCACTGATTCATTGGTCGCTGTTTTCAGGGCAGACACAATATTCACATGACATCGTCACCACTGATTCATTGGTCGCTGTTTTCAGGGCAGACACAATATTCACATGACATCGTCACCACTGATTCATTGGTCGCTGTTTTCAGGGCAGACACAATATTCACATGACATCGTCACCACTGATTCATTGGCCGCTGTTTTCAGGGCAGACACAATATTCACATGACATAATCACCACTGATTCATTGGTCGCTGTTTTCAGGGCAGACACAATATTCAGATGCCGAAGCAGATTATGATCCGCATTGTGAAAGATAGTGTGTTGCATTAGTTTACAGAGAAGGGGCAAGGCTGTCTACATTAATTTGTCGCCCCCCCCCCCCTCCCCCCAATTATGGTCCACGTTGTGAAAAATAGTGAATTTCGTTTAGTATCATTGCATTAGTTTACCGAGAGGGACAATATTTTATACATTGATTTGTCCGCTCCCTCACCCCCCACCCCCTCCCCCTCCCCCCCCCCTCTTTACTGGAATCATCATGGAAAGTGTTCTGTCTATCTATCCGTCTGTCACACGATGGTCCACATACGCACACTCACATTCACTCAGAGACATTCACGCGTCACGCACGCAACAACACACCTGACTCCTTTCTTTCAATGTAACAGACTAGAATACGGTTTTAAATTTTCTCCCACGGCAAAAAAAATAAAATAAAATAAAATAAAAAAAAACTTCCTTCTATTCGCACCTCACTTCTTTTACTGCCAGGGGATTTTAGTATTTCCTTGTTGTTCTTTTCCCTATGTGTTATTAAAAAAGAATTCGCAACAATAATATTTTTTTCCATTTCTTCTATACAGAGTGTTAACATACTGTTCTCGCAGAAGTATATCTAGGTCACACTGATCTCAATTCATTCACCCATTTCATAAACTTCTTTTTTCAGGTCGTACAGACGACCAATTTGCCTTGCATAGACAACAATCCATTCTGGATTCACTGACTCCAATTCTCTTGAAAAGTTTTAAAGGGAAACGCTTCTTTCTTCTCAATCACCAAAATGATACATTCTTTCCGAGAGGACAGTCTTTCAATGATAAAAAGAATACATCCTTTCCAAGAGGCCAGCCCTGGTCTGTGGTGGTGGTCGAACATTATGGCCAACCTGCTGTTGTCATCCCGTCCCCTTTGCCCCCCCCCCCCCCCCCTTCCTCCTCTCCTAACTTTATGCCCCCTATTGATGCGATTTGTTTTATACTCAATCTTTCATTTTATAGTTAAAACATTTTAATTAATGTGCCTTTATTCAACTGCACACATTCGTGATTCGTGCTCAGGGACTGAGGGTGGAGAATGCGAGCATTTTTACTGTCACAGTCTGTACAATTAAAGCCGAAAATTTAGGAAATTTTAATGTTGTTTGTTCGGATTTTATCTACTTTGACTGTTTATATATATATATATATATATATATATATATATATATATATATATATGCACTTGTTTTCTCCCACTATTTAATTGTTCAGCAATATATATATATATATATATATATATAGAGAGAGAGAGAGAGAGAGAGAGAGAGAGAGAGAGGAGATTCTTTCCGTGAGGTCAATCATCACATCCATGTTCCAATTAGTCCGAATCAAACATTTCTCTCAACAGCAGACATTGATCCCCACAGAAAGAGTTCCTTAGGACTTTCACATGTCTCTGCTGACCATCCAGAACCTGCAGCTCCTGAAGCATCTCAACAGCAGACATTGTTCCCCACAGAAAGAGTTCCTTAGGACTTCCTCCTGTCTGCTGACCATCCAGAACCTGCAGCTCCTGAAGCATCTCAACAGCAGACATTGTTCCCCACAGAAAGAGTTCCTTAGGACTTCCTCCTGTCTGCTGACCATCCAGAACCTGCAGCTCCTGAAGCATCTCAACAGCAGACATTGTTCCCCACAGAAAGAGTTCCTTAGGACTTCCTCCTGTCTTCTGACCATCCAGAACCTGCAGCTCCTGAAGCATCTCAACAGCAGACATTGTTCCCCACAGAAAGAGTTCCTGGGGACTTCCTCATTTCTCTGCTGACCATCCAGAACCTGCAGCTCCTGAAGCATCTCAACAGCAGACATTGTTCCCCACAGAAAGAGTTCCTGGGGCCTTCCTCGTTTCTCTGCTGACCATCCAGAACCTGCAGCTCCTGAAGCATCTCAACAGCAGACATTGTTCCCCACAGAAAGAGTTCCTGGGGCCTTCCTCGTTTCTCTGCTGACCATCCAGAACCTGCAGCTCCTGAAGCATCTCAACAGCAGACATTGTTCCCC
>CM065741.1:669377-671877 GCA_033310375.1 Conus canariensis
TTCTTGTTAAATGACGAGTTGACTTCAACGCGGTGACAGCCCTGATACGGCCCCTTGCGGTCAGCTGGGCGATAAGCAACATTAGCTTAGCTTAGCTTAGCTTAGCTTACTTAGCTTACCCTTAGCTTACCTTACCTTACCTTACCTTACCTTACCTTACCCTACCTTACCTTACCTCACCTTACATTACCTTACCTGAATGAATCGGAGTAAATGTGAGAAGCCAAAGACAGCCAGGGACAGAGACTCAAAGAAAACAGACCGACCCAAGAAGAAAATGCTTGGAACTGTGTGTGTGTGTGTGTGTGTGTGTGTGTGTGTGGAGAGAGAGAGAGAGAGAGAGAGAGAGAGAGAGAGAGAGAGAGATTAAGAGAGAGAAAGAGAGAGAGAGAGAGGGGGGGGAGAAGGAGAGTCGACGACAGACATGACTAGAAACCGAGAGAAAAACAATGGAGGAGGAACTGACAAGAAGACGTAGAAATCACCATTGAAAAATACATGCAAGGACGCAACCAGAAAGCTGTCTAACTATGGCAACCTCAGAGCATCAAAAGCTCATGATAGCGTTGACATCTTTGCTTCTTTGTTTCTTTGTTTCTTTCTTTTTTATTTTTCTTTCTTTCTTTCTATCTTTCTTTTTTCTTTCTTTCTATTATCTTTCTTCTTTTTTTTTCTTTCTTTCTTTCTTGTCTTTCTTTCTTTCTTTCTTTCTTCTTTATGTCTTTCTTTCTTCGTTTCTTTCTTTCTTTCGTTCTCCCCCCCCCCCCCCCCCCCCCCCCCCCCCCCCCCCGTGTCGTCTGTCTGTCTGTCTGTCTGTCTGTCTGTCTGTCCTGTCTGTCTGTCTATCTGTCTGTCTGTCTTCTCTCTGTCTCTCTGTCTCTCGTCTCTCTTCTCTCTCTCTCTCTCTCTCTCTCTCTCTCTCTCTCTCTGTCTCTTCTCTCTCTCTCTCTTCTCTCTCTGTTTTATTTGTTTCGTTGTTTCTTTTTCTTTCTTTCTTTCTTCCATCCTTCCTTCCCTTTTTTCTTTTTCTTTTTTGCTTTTGATAAAAAGTGCCCCTTTTTTAATGAAAAAGGTTTGCTGAGAAAGTCATTAAGTCTGCCTAACAGTCATTTTAGCCCGGAAACCAGTCAATTCAATCAGTGAACAGTCATTTTGGACAGTAAAAACAGTCATTTTAATCAAGAAAAAAGAATGTCATTCAGTAAACTCTTATTTTTCGGGATAAACGCTTATTGTAGTCACAAAACATAACAACAGCCAGTTTTGTCATCAAAGAAGCAATTCTAATGTTTCAAACACTCACTGCTGTCAGGTAACATAAAACGATGTATTTTGGTTAAAATCAAATAATAATGATAGGCATAAAGATAATCATTCCGGGCATGAAAAAGTCACATTTGCCATGAAGAAAACAATTATGTCTTTCGCTAGGGATATTTTTTTCTTCATTGTAAGAGAAACAGCAGTCCGTTGAGATATGCAAAGATGCATTTTCTTCCTGAAAACCAATAGTATTGCTGTTCTGCCTGAAATTAGTCAATGTTCTTGCTTTAAAACTTCCGTGCTTTTCTGATCTTTCTGTTCTTTTTTATTTTCATGCTTTCTTTTTATCCCATTTTACTGTTTATTGACTTTTTTTTCATTTGCTTGAAATTGTCGTATCAGGTGACCACCATGAAAGCACGTGATAATAGGGTTGTTGTTGTTGTTGTTGTTGTTGTTGTTGTTGTTGTTGTACCCTGGCTAAAAGACTCCAGGGATCATCGGAACAGCCGAAGTACTTGAACACTATGGTACAAATGCATCAGCTATGGATGGAACATTACGTGTGTGACCGTTTTTGATTACCCCGCCACGTGGGCAGCCACTCTCCGACTTCGAGGGATTTTGGAGACTGATAATGTTATGCTAGGAGCTTGTCACAACTGAAGACAATCCCCGCATAACTATGCAGAGCATAACAACATTTTGATGTAGCCTTGGTGTTCTAGCAATTGGTCTGATACAGCCTTAAGCCAAGGCGAGTAATAAATAACTGGGTAATAATGATTCGTGACATGAACGCTTGCCTTGTGCACTTGCACACTGGTACGAATGGTATCCCTACCTTGTCACAGGGGACACGCGGCAAAACAACATTTTGATGCAGTCTTGGTGTTCTAGTCTATATCAATGGGTCTGACACAGCCTTAAGCCAAAGAGGGTAATGAATAGTAGGGTAATACTGATTCGTGATATGAACGCTTGCCTTGTGCACCTGCACACTGGTACGAATGGTATCCCTACCTTGTCACAGGAGACACGCGGCAAAAGAACTTTTGGCAGAAAGACACAAACATGTGGAAGTTGAAAACAGTTACTCTGTTGAAAATAATGGTTACAGTTTCTTTGGATTGTAATGGTAATGGTAATATTGCTTATAGCCCAGCCGACCGCAAAGGGCCATATCAGGGCTGTCACTGCATTGGACTCACAAGTCATTAAAAACAACAACCAAACA
>CM065741.1:674377-676877 GCA_033310375.1 Conus canariensis
AATAATGTTGTGAAGGTGACAACCTGAAACATGACCTTTTGACGACAGAGGGACCCATACAAAGAGTGTTCGTCAACATCACTGGAGATTATCCCGCCTAGTTCCTTCACCATAAATCTTCAAGACATTTTTCTTTTGCTCTTTGAATGTGGCACGGGAATGAAAAAAAAGTCACACACACACACACACACACACACACACACACACACACACACACACACACACACACACACACTACGGCTGTAGGGGATGGGAGAGAGAGAGAGAGAGAGAGAGAGAGAGAGAGAGAGAGAGAGAGAGAGAGAGAGAGAAGAAGAAGAAGAAGAAGAAGAAGAAGAAGAAGAAGAAATACTGTATGAACATCAGGAAACGTCATGGGATCAGTGAAGGGAGACAAGACTTGTACGTCCACCAGAAATCCCCACAGGGTGCTTTGTAAATGAAATATGACCATTCCCACCTGACCACCTGACCACCATAGCAGTATTGCCCTCACGCCGCTCATTCCGACAGATCCATACACAGCTACACTCAGGCCGTTGTGCGGTGGTCCCACTGCCAGCAGTCCACAATGAGCCGCCCATGCTAGGTTTGTTTTAAGATAACTCGTCCAGGAAGACACCGGCCTGTTGCCGAGGCCCTTCGAAGGCTTGAGCCCACAACAGTTCAGTGATGGAAATCAGTGTACGAAGGACATTTTTAAAACAGAGGGGACAAAGAGATCACAGGACAAAACACAATGCATTGCGACCTCTTGGGTCTTCTTCAGGCAAAATCAAACCACATTTGGGACAATGAAAACGAAGAACGAGCAACCACTGATCTTCTCAAAATCGGCGCAAAATTTTGCTCGATCTTCGTTTTCATTGTCCTAAATGTTGTTTAGTTTTGCCTGAAGAAGACCCAAGAGGTCGAAATGCATTGTGTTTTGAAACCTGTTTGTCTGTATCGTCTGTCGGAACTACCACCCTCTCTGTTTTACAAATTTGCTTCATTTTCCACCCTCACTCACCTTGTTTTGAAACTAGTGTACAAAGGACTGGGAATTGTGAGAACGAGAAGGGAGGTGATAAGTTTTGAACGGTTGTGAAAGTCGGGAAATTCATATACTAACATGGGTGTTGGAACTGTACGAATAACAAGAACAAAAATCTGGAACTTCACACATGATTAGGAAATGTTAGGGCTCCACAAACGATATGAAATTTGGAATTATTCAACTGATTGCGAAACACATGAAATGTTGAAGAAAAGGGAAACCAGACATTTATCTCTTCGATCTGGATGCAAAATGTAGTCGTGGGTGAATACACACACACACACACACACACACACACACACACCTTTAGAATGGAACTGAAGTTGAAGGGAAGAAGAAACGCGTTAAAATAATTATAACTCTCTCTCTCTCTCTTCTCTCTCTCTCTCTCTCTCTCTCTCTCTCTCTCTTCCATTTGTCTTACTATTTGCTCTGTTTTCCCACTCTTCCTGCCCCCATTCTCTCTCTCTCTCTCTCTCTCTCTCTCTCTCTCTCTCTCTCTCTCTCTCACTGTGGCTTCCCTATTGTCAAGCACAAGCTCACATTGCAGGAGGCAGCAGCTTACCTTCTCACCCTCTGGCTAGCCTCTGACTTATTTCTTGCCCTGCTACTCCCCCCCCCCCCCCACCCCCCCATCACACGTTTTATTGTCATCAGGGACGCTTTCCTGTCTCTCCTCCTTGTCACTAATGGCTTCGCCATTTGCATAGCGCGAGCCGTGCACTGCTGCAACTGCGCATGTACAGGAAGTAGTTTGGTCCTCTGAGGGATTCAGGCACGACACGAGCCACGCCACAGATTCGGGAGAGAGAGAGAGAGAGAGAGACAGAGAGACAGAGAGACAGAGACAGAGACAGAGAGACAGAGAGACAGACAGACAGAGAGAGAGAGAGAGAGAGAGAGAGAGAGAGAGAGAGAGAGAGGAGAAGGCTACACAACAGTTTCACGGCCATTTGAAGTGCTGGTTGCAAACTGTGTGATTATACTACTTGTACAGTGCCATGCATTTATTTACTTATTCATTTTGTCTTTACCTTACAACTCGTCATTTTTCCCTTCCCGCCTCCTCCCCTTCATCTCTGTCTGTCTGCCTGTCTGCCTGTCTGTCTGTCTGTCTGTCTTTCTGCTTATCTCATTACCCTGGTGAAATAAAATTTCGTTCGTTCGCTCGTTCTCTCTCTCTCTCTCTCTCTCTCTCTCTCTCTCTCTCTCTCTCTCTCTCTCTCTCTCTCTCAGGCACCTGACTCTGTTGATAGAAGCATACCATAGCCTGTGCTGTTTTAAGATGGCGTGTGTGGAAACTATACAAAATGTAGGTAAGAGGAAGGGTGAAAAACACTATAGCCTTAGCAGAATACCTCACATGTGCATCTGGAGTTATGCAGGTGAAGTCTCTTGTCCAGTTTTGTTTTATTTAATGACGGTGGGAAGACAGCAGAAGTTGTGTGTTCTGGGAGACAT
>CM065741.1:684377-686877 GCA_033310375.1 Conus canariensis
ATCAGTATTGTTTCCATGGAAGTTTTTTTTTTTTATCTGCAAGGTGGGTTTCGTGAAGCTGGGGTCATTGTTTTAGAAAAAAGCGGGAGCGCCTTTCACGGAACAGAAAGCTGTTTGTTGTTGGATTTAGATTGTCCGGTTTCTGAAAGAATAGCTAATTGGCTTTTAGCATCCCGTTGGAGTAATGATAATTATTAGCGGCTGATATACAGATGGATTATGTCTGTAGTATTCTTTCTGTCTGTCTGTCTGTCTCTTTTTCTCTCTCTATTTCTATCTCTGTTTCTCTCTCTCTCTGTCTCTGTTTGTCTCTCTTTGTCTGTCTGTCTCTGTCTGTCTGTTTCTGTCTGTCTGTCCCTGTCTCTGTTGTCCGTCTGTCTGTCTCTCTTCTCTCTCTGTCTTTCTGTCCGTCTGTCTCACTGTCTAGAAGAGAGAGAGAGAGAGAGAGAGAGAGAGAGAGAGAGAGAGAGAGAGAGAGAGAGAAAGAAAGAAAGAAAGAGAGAGAAAAAGAAAGAGACTTCAGACTTCAGAAAACTTTATTATCTCTTGTTAAAAGAGAAATTACATTCGTGACCGCTGCCCTAAAAGTTAAGACATACATATTTTTAGTTACAAGCATGACACTGAAATTAAAATTACTTTCAAACAATAAAACATGCATATATCACAAAAATGGGAATTTCAGTTTTTCTCCTTTTTTGGTAGTGCAAATAAAACATGCACTCAGCCACACATATTATATATACATACATGCGTGCCCTCAAGCATGAGAGAGAGAGAGAGAGAGAGAGAGAGAGAGAGAGAGAGAGAGAGAGGGAGGGAGAGAGAGAGGGAGGGAGGGAGGGAGGGAGAGAAAGAGAGAGAGGTGATTTATCATTAAAAATCATTAAGATAAGACATATTCCAGACATTTCTATTCCTCACTGCTCCAGGACATGCACACATAACACACACCCAGGAGAGAGAGAGAGAGAGAGAGAGAGAGAGAGAGAGAGAGAGAGAGAGAGAGAGAGAGAGAGAGAGAGAGAGGGCTCCGCGGTGTCTGAAGTACACTCAGGCTGTGAATTATTGTCTGAGGAGAGAACAAGGAGGCGACCGGCCCGCCCCTCCTCTGTCTTCCGACATGGAAGATGTTACCTCTCGTCCTCCACACCCATGACCCGTCCTACCATCTTCTGTGTGTGTGTGTGTGTGTGTGTGTGTGTGTGTGTGTGTGTGTGTGTGTGTGTGTGTGTGTGTGTGTGTGTGAGTGCGTTGCGTGGTGTGTGTGTGTGTGTGTGTGTGTGTGTGTGTGTGTGTGTGTGTGTGTGTGTGCGTGCGTGCGTGTGTGTGTGTGTGTGTGTGTGTGTGTGTGTGTGTGTGTGTGTGTGTGTGTGTGTGTGTTAGTCTTTCAGGTTGGAGATTGCTTGTTACCACAAAGTGGGGCAAATGCTCATTGTGATGTTTACTATTGTCGTCAACCCCTGAGATGATATTGTTATGACAGACCTGTCGATCTTGTAGCTTTTTGTGTTTTTTCCATTGATTTGGTTCTCCATCCACGCTCCAGAGTGGAACGCACGTGAAGTTTAAAGATGATAACTTAAAATGAAATTGAAATGTCTTATTTGATGATTGTTTATTCTCTATGTGTCATTCGGATGCCTAGAAACACTGTGTTGTATCTTGCAGGTCCACTATAGCATGTTCCGGAGTCTGTGCATATATATGTGAAACATGTGCTTACGACATATACCCTAGTTCTAAGGTGGATTAGGGAGTTTACGGATGCATCTTCAACTCACAAAACAAATAATGTGTTTAATCTACTAAGTAATTAACCCCAATCACACTGATATCTTAACGCTGGTGCGGGAGCTTGAAGACAAACTTGCTGATTTCCCTGATAACATCTGCCAAGACACCTTCAACTCGCTGCTACAAGAATCAAGTATCAACAAGTTCTTCCAAGCATGGGAAGATTTTCTGCAGCACTTATGTGTTGAAAATGGAGAACTGTTTGCATTCTAGATGACCTACGTTGACCTGGTTCAAGATCTCCTTCTCGGTCTTCTGCGAGCAGCCCGTGAAGGAAACTGGAGTTTGCATCTCCATGCCATCCATTCACTGATACCCTGGTGCTTTGCTTATGACAAGTTGAATTATGCCAGGTACCTTCCAGCATATTATGGAGAGATGACAAACCTGCCCCAGGAACACCCTGAGATTTATCAGGAATTCAGAGATGGCAAGTTCGCTGTTCAGCTTTCAGAGGAAAATCCCTTCGGGCGAATCCCAGTTGACCAGACTATAGCGGTCACCGTGAACAAAGACACTCAAACAGTGGGAGGGACCACAAGGTTCAGCCTGCAGCCAAGTGCAGTCAGTAGGTACTATCTTACTTCTGAGTACCGAAGTGGATTCTTGGCAAGGCATAGGGAACTGGTCAATTCAAACAGACAAGGATTCAATCATCCAGACCTGCAGCAGTCAAGGATCAAGGTGGATGAGAAGGCTGTAT
>CM065741.1:694377-701877 GCA_033310375.1 Conus canariensis
CTCCAACTTCGGGGAAGGTACATGCTATGTGTAACGTGTCATCCATACCAACGGCCAAACTGGCCTTCTCTTCCGAAAGTTGATGATGGGATTTTACGTGTGTGCAAGATGTTATGCGTGCGTTCACACACGGAACGTTGGTTTATAGTCTCGTTCAAAGGACTGTATGGGAAATGGATTCAGAACCAATGTTAACTCCGAGGGAAAAATCACCCTGTACCGAAACGGCCCGGCGGAGATTCGAACCCGCAAACCCAGGATCACGAGTCCGGCGCTCTACCAACTGGGCTATTCCGGCCCCTAAATATTTAGGTATATTTTTTAGCAGAACAGGAAATTTTTATAAAGGTAAGAAGTGCTAGTATGACCAAGCGCAATGTGCAATGTATTCTTTATTAAAGATGGTAAGACTTCAAAATTGGCCTATAAACATTGTACTGGATCTGTACCAGTCAATAGCACTACCTGCACTTTTATATGGCTGTGAAATTTGGGGACATGGTGATTTAAAGTGAATAGAAAGTTTTCAGCTTAAATTTTTGAAGTGTCTTTTTTTCATTTAAATCGTTCTACCAAACAGAATTGATATATGAAGAACTAGGAATGTATCCTGATTCAGTTCAAGTATATGCACGACTAATAAAATTCAGGTCATCATTACTTTCTCCACAAACAAACAAATATTCATCTAGATTGTATAAAGTGTTATATGACTTATACAGAAATCAGGGTTTTATATCTAGGTGGTTGATGTGTATACGGGACATCCTAATAGAAACGGGATTCGACTGTGTTTGGGAGACACAAAAGTTTTCGTCTGTTCACAGTGTTTGTAGAAACGTTTGCAATTCATTAGAAGATATTTACATACGTGCGTGGAATAATGCTTTAGAATCTAGCAAAAAAGAGCTTATTTTATAGGAATTTTAAAACAGAGTTTGCCGTGAAAAATATATTGAAATGTTGCCTGATGTTTATATATACCCACTGATTCGATTTCGCTGTGATAATCATTAACTCATGATAGAAATTGGCAGACGATTTGGAATACCTCACGATGAACCATTCTGTCGGGACTGCGACGACAATGACCTTGGTGATGAATTTCATTTTGTAATGAAATGCACCAAATATAACTTCATTAGAAATCAGTTTATACCAAGAACATTTACATGCTTGAAATCCGAATTTAATTATTGTCGTTTGCTCTGTGGTGGTAAAAATAAAAGTGTTGCTAAACTTAGCAAAGTGTCTAAAACTTAGTAAAGTTGTGTAGAATTATATTCAGTGTGTTAATTATCAGCAACATTTTCGGATGTTTGATGTGTTTCATTTACATTTGTTTAATTTGTTTCTAGTCCTCCATGCCCCAACAGGGGTCACAGGATTAAACTCTTTGAATCTTTGAAAGACCCACTGACCACAGGGAATGTCCTGTTGACAGCAGGAAAGATTGTGACCTGGTATCCTCTTCAGAAAAACCCACTGACCACAGGGAATATCCTGATGACAGCAGGAAAGAATTTGGCCACATGGAATGTCCTGTTGACAGCAGGAAAGATTGTGACCACAGGGAATGTCCTGCTGACAGCAGGAAAGATTGTGACCACAGGGAATGTCCTGTTGACAGCAGGAAAGATTGTGACCACAGGGAAAGTCCTGTTGACAGCAGGAAATCTTGTGACCACAGGGAATGTCCTGATGACAGCAGGAAAGAATTTGGCCACAGGGAATGTCCTGTTGACAGCAGGAAAGATTGTGGCCATAGGGAATGTCCTGCTGACAGCAGGAAAGATTGTGACCACAGGGAATGTCCTGTTGACAGCAGGAAAGATTGTGATCACAGGAAAGTCCTGTTGACAGCAGGAAAGATTGTGACCACAGGGAATGTCCTGTTGACAGCAGGAAAGGTTGTGCCCACAGGGAATGTCCTGTTGACTGCAGGAAAGATTGTGAAAGATTGTGGCCATAGGGAATATCCTGTTGACAGCAGGAAAGGTTGCGACCACAGGGAATGTCCTGTTGACAGCAGGAAAGATTGTGACCACAGGGAATGTCCTGTCGACAGCAGGAAAGATTGCGACCACAGGGAATGTCCTGTTGACAGCAGGAAAGATTGTGACCACAGGGAATGTCCTGTTGACAGCGGGAAAGATTGTGACCACAGGGAAAGTCCTGTTGACAGCAGGAAAGATTGTGACCACAGGGAATGTCCTGTTGACAGCAGGAAAGATTGTGACCCCAGGGAATGTCCTGTCGACAGCAGGAAATCTTGTGACCACAGGGAATGTCCTGTTGACAGCAGAACGATTGTGACCCCAGGGAATGTCCTGTCGACAGCAGGAAAGATTGTGACCACAGGGAATGTCCTGTTGACAGCGGGAAAGATTGTGACCACAGGGAATGTCCTGTTGACAGCAGGAAAGATTGTGACCACAGGGAATGTCCTGTTGACAGCGGGAAAGATTGTGACCACAGGGAATGTCCTGTTGACAGCAGACAGATTGTGGCCACAGGGAATGTCCTGTTGACAGCAGGAAAGATTGCGACCACAGGAAATGTCCTGTTGACAGCAGGAAAGCTTGTGACCACAGGGAATGCCCTGTTGACAGCAGGAAAGATTGTGACCACAGGGAATGTCCTGTTGACAGCAGGAAAGATTGTGACCACAGGGAATGTCCTGTTGACAGCAGGAAAGGTTGTAACCACAGGGAATGTCCTGTTGACAGCAGGACTGATTGTGACCACAGGGAATGTCCTGTTGACAGCAGGACAGATTGTGACCACAGGGAATGTCCTGTTGACAGCAGGACAGATTGTGACCACAGGGAATGTCTTGTTGACAGCAGGAAGATTGTGACCACAGGGAATGTCCTGTTGACAGCAGGAAAGATTGTGACCCGTGATCCTCTTCCATGACCACAGGAATGTCCTGTTGACAGCGGGAAAGATTGTGACCACAGGAATGTCCTGTTGACAGCGGGAAAGATTGTGACCACAGGAATGTCCTGTTGACAGCAGGAAATTGTGACCGTTATCCTCTTCAGAGGGCACGTAAAACTAGGTGGCGAAAGCTTGGTTGTTTCTTGAGTTGTGCTGTTGTTTTTTTTTTTGGTTTTGTTTCTTGTTTTGTTTCTCCTCTCCTAAAAGGATATCCGTTAAAACCTTAAGCGAAAAAATAAAATAAAATAAAAAAAATAAGCAACAACGCAGCAGACATGACATTGAGTAATACATTTCAGGTGCTGGAAACTAGGTCTACTTTCAACATTTTTTGCGCGCGGGCTAACAGTGTTTACCATCCTACTTTCCCCCCTCTCACATCCGTCATAGTGAAACGTGGGCACCTCCTACGTTGTTATGTCAAAGGGAGTTCACTCATGGCAACCTTCCTCTCGCTCTTTGGCCCTCTGGTGAGCTCACCTTCCAAGTTCGCGGCTTTTTTATGTTAATTATTATTTTTGTTTTTGTTGTTGTTTAATAAAGGAGGGTGTGTGGTATTCTTGTTTTTGTTGTTGTTTAATAAAGGAGGGTGTGTGGAAGAAAGGAATGGAATGGGGCGCTGGTAATGAAAATCACGTGCATGTAAACAATTCTTTCGTTGTTCTTAAAAAAAATATTCTAGAGAAAATGGTGGTGTTTTTCTTTCCTCCTTCTATAATCATCATCGTCATCATCATCACCATTCTCCTCCTCCTCCTCCTCCTCATCATCATCACCGTCATCATCACCATCATCATCATTACCTTGCTATTCTCGTTCTTCTTATCGGTCTTTCTTCTTGTTCTTGTTCTTGTTATTGTTGTTGTTGTTGTTGTTCTTCTTCTTCTTCTTCTACTTCTTCTTCTTCTTCTTCTTTTCGTGCTCTTCTTCTTCTTCTTTTTCGTGCTCTTCTTCTTCTTCTTCTTCTTCTTCTCTTCTTCTTCTTCATCGTCGTCGTCGTCGTCGTCGTCGTCTTGTTCTTGTTCTTCTTCTTGTTCTTGTTCTTGTTCTTCTTCTTCTTCTTCTTCTTCTTCTGCTCCTTCTCGTCCTCCTCCTCCCCCTATCTCCTCCTCCTTCTCCTCTACCTTCTTCTCTTTCTCCTCCCCCTCTTCTTTCTTCTTCTTGTCTTCTTAGTCATCACATTGATGTTGTAGCCCTGGCCTGAAACATGAGATTGTTGACATCAGAACATGCACAGCGTCTTAGTCAACACATTTATATTGTGACCATGGGACGAAGCACGCGTTTGTGGAGAACAGACCATATCACCATATCAACGGCGGGTGCAGATCCCTGAGGCACAATGATAAACAGGCAACAGGCGAAACAAGTGAGCCCATGTCTGTTTCACCCAATCGGATGAAAGGCAGAGGCGGGTTGGATAAATCGCACACACACACACACACACACACACACACACCGCGCCGCGCGCGCGCGCGCGCGCGCGCACATACACACACATAACACACACACACATACACACACACACACACAACACCATACACACACAACACACACACACACACACACACACACACACACACACGACACCACGCACACACACACACACACACACACACACACACACGCACACACACACACACGCACACAAACACACACACACACATACACGCACGCGCGCGCGTGCGCATACACACACACACACACACACACACTACAGTCGCACGTCAGTAAGAAGAGAGTCGAATGATCAATATTGTCATAAACAACGACGACGACAACAACAACAACAACAACAACAACATAAAACTTACAAGAAAAAGAGGACTCGCAAAATATAAGCTGGGCGTTGAGAGAAGCGAGCGAGCACAATAAAATAAAAATGAAATATATTAATCAGTATGTTTATTTGCGTGAAATCCCTCATTCATTCACAAGCAATCAAACCTGTGACCTCTCTTTTTTGAACACCATTCCGCTGGTAAATATTGAAACAGTATATACGTACATGCAATACAAGGCTGTTCTCATGACTTTGTAAAGGAAGAAAACAGTAATGTGATAAAAAAAAAAAATCAGTAACCTTCATAACCCACATGGATGACTAAATACCGCGTAAAGAAAAACGGTAAAGGGAAAATTGGATAAATTAGGAACGAGAGAGCCATATGGATTTAGAATTTCCTGATCTGGCCTTTCTGTTGGACGAATTTCAATGGGGTTTTTTTGTTGTTGCTGTTGTTTTTTGTTTGTGTGTTACGTTGGTTTTTTGTTTGTTTTGTTGTTGTTTTCAAAAAATTTTAGTTCAGTCTATTCTCTTCAGTGTAGCACTCTGTGAAATGAAATGCCCAAATGACGTCACACACACACTCACCCACACACGCTCTCTCTCTCTCTCACACACCTTTCCCAACTACCCACGCATAACCACTACCACCTCCTTCCTCACCCAGCGAAATCATTTATTTTATTCACTTTTTTAACCACTACCACCTCCTTCCTCACCCAGCGAAATCATTTATTTTATTCACTTTTTTTAATTACAGTTGCTTTCATTTTATTCATCTACTTATTATAATTACTACCACTATAATCATTACTATCCCACATATATATATATATATATATATAATCAATTATAAAAAAAGCTTGCTCTTATGTCTTAGATTGAAGAAATAGGGGGAGATAAGCATTCATATCTGCAGTGGTAGATAATCCTGCCTAACTAACAGTATGTGCTTGTGTGGGTGAATGGGGAAAAAATACATGCTTCTCAAAATGAGCCTTCAGTAAGCTAATAGTCTCCAACAGGTAGACAATCTCCAATGGGGAAGAAACCCACTAACATATAACTCCTGGTCAGATACCGATATTTCGAAATCTTATTGTTTCTCCTCAGTGACCGCGGAAAGTGGTAATTCGACTCTTCTGCCTTCTCGGTTTTAAGAAGAATGCTATCCCAGAAAAGTCTGGTGTGCAATACCATAGTATGTTTGTTGAGTTTTCAAAAAACCAACCAAAGGTGCCACCTAAGAAGCAAAAGAAAATCATGAAAGAGCAAAACAAGCTACATTTTCTTGTGAAAAGTAGAAAATATAAAAAGATAACCTCTTAAGACACATGTGCTGAGGGCCAGTTCTTGGAATGAATCCGCAAGGGACTAAATTACAATAAACTAATAAATTCCAAGGATAAGTACCGAGCACCATTCCAGCAACTTACAGAGCAGCTTGGTGTTGCAATGACTGCAAGAAATATTCAATTATAAACAAAGCTTGCTCTTATGTCTTAGATTGAAGAAATAGGGGGAGATAAACATTCATATCTGCATTGGTAGATCATTCTGCCTAACTAACAGTATGTGCTTGAGTGGGTGAATGGGGAAAAATAAAATACATGCTTCTCAAAATGAGCCTTCAGCAAGTTTATAGTCTCCAAGAGGGAGACAATCTCCATATATATATATATATATATATATATAAATATATATATATATATATATATATATATATATATATGTAGGGTAGAAAGAAACTCGTGGAGAGCGTGGCAGCAGAGAGTCCTCAGAAGAGAAGCCCCCTTCAAGCAAGTGTTTCGGCCCTTATCTCCTGACACTCTAGGGGGGTTGGGCCACACCCGGTTCATGACTTCGGATGTCCCTCTGCTGCCCCTTTTTTTTTCCCATCTTGGGACGAGCCATGGCTGGGATTCGAACCCATGACCCTCTGGACATGCTCATTTTCCACTTAATGACTCGCGCTTTAACCACTGAGCCACAGGGACACCTGATATTTGTAGGGAAATTAAGCCTTATGAAGTTCACTTTTGTTCCTCCTTGACCAGATCCAGCTTGAACACCTCTCTGCCGCTTCTGCCATTGCTTTCAGGGCTCTGGTTTTTTCCTTCCCTGCAACTGAGAGCTGTTTCATGAGGCTGTATGCAGACGTTCCTACAAACCCCCTAGCTCCAATTTCTGCGGTGAGGACTTTGACCTGATAGCCTTCTCTCCTCAGGCTGTTTGCCAGATCAGCATACTTTTCAGTCTTGTAGATTAGAGCTGCCTCCATTCTGTTCTCATATGGCACCGTGAGCTCGATCATGATCAGCTGCTTGGTTGACTTAGAGTGGACTACTATGTTTGGTCTCATGCCACTCTTGCTGATGATCTCTGGGTGACTCTTCCATTCTGGGAGGTCTGCAGTGCACTCCCAGTCATCTGCCCCGTCCAGCAGACTCTGCCTGCATGTTTCGAGTGGCACTGTTGTTCTTGGCCATGATTTGCTGCCTCCTGCCGTGAAGAATGTTGCGGGTGCTTTTGGAGTCCTGATTTTCCCTTTTGTGGTGTTGGTACTAGCCCAGACTACTTGTACAATCTCTTTGAGCACTTGGTTGTGCCTCCATGTGTACCTTCCTTGAGCCAGGGCTACTTTACATGAGCTTAGGACATGCTCCACTGTTTGTTTTTCATGGTAGAGGGGGCATGCAGGATCGTCTGTTTTCCCCCACTTCACCAGGTTTGCATTTGAGGGCAGAAGGTCATATGCAGATCTGAGAATG
>CM065741.1:714377-716877 GCA_033310375.1 Conus canariensis
ATTCAATAGCGCAAAAGACAGAACAGTTGGCAGCAGCGGCTGAAGACAGTGTGTTTCTGAAGGTGGACAAATCAGTGTTAAATTCTGCTTTTGATTTTCTGGCAGCCTTTGTGTATATTGCCCCGGAGCATTCAGTGGTGTACGACGATTTGACCACGAGTGGTATTGATATATTGGACAGTCATCTTACTGAAATTGCCAGACAATATCCGGACTTGCCGTGGTTTCTGTGTGATGACTTTAACGCCCGTACATATGGGCTGTCTGACACTGATCCAGATAATGAAAACAAACATGTAGATTTTTTACACGTCTTAGATGAATTTCTAATTGATATGCCACATTCTGTTCGGAAATCCAAAGAAAAAGGGACAAATAATTATGGGCACAGATTAATTGAACTTTGCAGAGATTATGGTGTGTACATTCTAAACGGCAGAACCTCGGGCGACAGTGAAGGAGAAATCACGTGCGTGGCAAATCGTGGCAAAAGTATTGTTGACTATTGTATATGCTCTACTCCTGTGTTTGATATAGTTGCAGATATGTATATTGAAAATCGCACCGAGTCCGACCACTTCCCTGTTATAACGTCCTTTTGTTGTGAAATTAATGGTGAAGGGAGGGGGGGGAGGGATGACGTCAACCTTGAAGAGGGCGTCAGGTTTATGTGGAAAGAACAACATATAGATAACTTCACGGACTTCATGAATGAAAACGCTGATTTCTATTTTCATAGTTTTACGTCGGCATTGCAGACAGGCGTAGATGAGGGGTTGAATGTTTTCCTCTCTTTCGTGCAAACCGCCGCTAGTAAAATGAGGTCACGCCCAGGCACTGGGTCAAAACAGACTGTACGAAACGCACGTGCACAACCACCTTGGTGGGATGAAGAATGCGAAGTGTCGAAACAAACGAAATATTCCAAGTTAAATATATTTAGAAAGACAAATGCCGACGAGGATCTGTACTGTTATCTTGATTCAAAAGCTGAGTTTAAACACTTGTGTAAAATAAAACAAAGTGATCACAACACACGTGTTTTGAGGGAAATAAATGAAGCCTGTGAGGATACAAATTCAAAGTCTTTTTGGCATAAAATAAAATCATTCCCCTCATCCAAATCGCAGGATTTGAATTCAATTACACCTCGGTCATGGTTTCAATATTTTCAAAACCTGTTCAATGTCGATGTGGACAGAGATGACAATGGTTTCCATGATGAGGTTAAAGAGGCCCTCAAAGAACACGTAACTGCCGCTTGTCAGAACTGTTTGAACTCCGAAGTGGATAATGAAATCACTCGTGAAGAAACAGTGAAAGCTATTGGCGGGATGAAAAAATCAAAATCTCCTGGGCCGGATGGTTTGCCAGCTGAATTTTTTCACAATGCCAGCAGTGTTTCCTTAAGATTCCTGCATCCATTATTCAATCAAGTTTTTGAGAATGGTGTTTATCCAGAGAGCTGGTCAAAAGCTGTGATATTTCCACTTCATAAGAAAGGGAACCCCAGAAAGGTGGACAACTACCGAGGAATTTCACTTCTGGATAGTATCAGTAAGATCTTCTGCTCTATATTGAGCAGCAGATTAACTCGCTTTTGTGAAAACTACGATAAAATACCAGAATCACAAGCTGGTTTCAGGAAAGGTTACAGTACCACAGACAATATATTCTCTTTGCAATCAATGGTACAGAAATATCTAACAAAACAGGGAGGGAGGTTTTACACTCTTTTCGTGGACTTTTCCAAAGCTTTTGACAGTGTTAACAGACAAAAATTATTATATCTTCTCCTGCACCGAGGGATTCATGGTAAAATGTTCAAAACATTGGAGAACATGTATGGTCAGGTGAAAGCCGCAGTACGGGGGGGGGGGGGGGGGGGGTCATAAAATTACAGAGTACTTTGACTGCTTTTCCGGCGTTCGACAAGGATGTATCTTAAGCCCCCTATTATTCTCCCTTTTTCTATCTGAACTTCAGTTAGAACTTGCAACAAGTGGGGCTCGTGGCATAGACATTTTTGCTGATCCAATTGGTATTCTGCTTCTCATGTACGCTGATGACATTGCCCTTGTGTCTGATTCTGTAGCTGATCTTCAGAAAAAAATTAACTGTCTCGAACAATACTGTAACAAATGGGGTCTTACTGTCAATATGGACAAAACAAAAGTAATTGTTTTTAAAAACGGAGGTTTCATAAAAATCTGTGAAAAGTGGTATTTTGCCGGAAATCAGGTCAAGGTGGAGTCTTGCTACACTTATTTGGGGGTAATCTTTTCCTCTACCCTAAACTGGACCAAATGTGTGAATAATTTGTCAGGCAAAGCACTAAGACCTGTAGCGGGTATCAAAAAATTGTTCTTCAGACTGAAGGACCTGCCGGCAGATACTGTATTTAAAATTTTTGATACAAAAATCAAACCGATCCTTTTGTATGGATCTGAAATTTGGGGATTCAAAAACTACGAGACTATCGAAAAAGTACAGATAAAGG
>CM065741.1:719377-724377 GCA_033310375.1 Conus canariensis
CACATATACACACACGCAGGCTGATAATCCTGCGGACACTCCCTGTATAGGCAGGCAAGTATTAATCCCATCTACCTAACAGAGGGAATGGAGTTTTGTGTGTATGACTTTTTTTTTATCCCGCCATTAAGGCAGCCATACTCCAACTTCGGGGAAGGTGCATGCTATGTGTAATGTGTCATCCATACCAACGGCCAAACTGGCCTTCTCTTCCGAAAGTTGGTGATGGGATTTGACGTAAGTGGAAGATGTTATGCATGCGTTCACACACGGAACCTCGGTTTATAGTGTCATTCGAAGGACTGTATTGGAAATGGAGTCAGAACCAATGTTAACTCCGAGGGAAAAATCCCCCTGTACCGAAACGGCCCGGCGAAGATTCGGAACAGCAACCCCAGGATCACGAGTCCGGCGCTTTACTACTGGGCTTTTCCGGCCCCCTACATCAATACTTAATCAGTCTGTAAAAGAGGCAGACCTGTCGTCACTCAATCGAAGAGGCAGACCTGTCGTCACTCAATCGAAGAGGCAGACCTGTCGTCACTCAATCGAAGAGGCAGACCTGTCGTCACTCAATCGAAGAGGCAGACCTGTCGTCACTCAATCGAAGAGGCAGACCTGTCGTCACTCAATCGAAGAGGCAGACCTGTCGTCACTCAGTCGAAGAGGCAGACCTGTCGCCACTCAAATAACTATCTAATCAGGGAGACACATCACTGTTCAGTCCATTAATCAACCAGGGAGGCACATTAAAGCTCGGTCGAGCAGTTAATCAAACAAACACCAGAACAGTCAACCAAATAATCACTCACCCGAACAGTCAAACAATCATTCATCCGAACAGTCAACCAAACAATCACTCACCCGAACAGCCAACCAAACAATCACTCACCCGAACAGTCAATTGAACAATCACTCACCCGAACAGTCAACCAAACAATCACTCGCCCGAACAGTTAACCAAACAATCACTCACCCGAACAGTCAACTGAACAATCACTCACCCGAACAGTCAACCAAACAATCACTCACCCGAACAGTCAGCCAAACAATCACTCACCCCAAACAGTCAACCAAACAATCACTCACCCGAACAGTCAACCAAACACTCACTCACCCGAACAGTCAACCAAACAATCATTCATCCGAACAGTCAACCAAACAATCACTCACCCGAACAGTCAACCAAACAATCATTCATCCGGACTGTCAACCAAACAATCACTCACCCGAACAGTCAACCAAACACTCACTCACTCCGAACAGTCAACCAAACAATCATTCACCCGAACAGTCAACCAAACAATCACTCACCCGAACAGTCAACCAAACAATCACTCACCCCGAATAGTGAACCAAACAATCATTCATCCGAACAGTCAACCAAACAATCACTCACCCGAACAGTCAACCAAACACTCACTCACTCCGAACAGTCAACCAAACAATCATTCACCCGAACAGTCAACCAAACAATCAGTCACCCGAACTGTCAACCAAACAATCACTCACCCGAACAGTCAACCAAACAATCACTCACCCGAACAGTCAACCAAACAATCAGTCACCCCGAACAGTCAACCAAACAAACACTCACCCGAACAGTCAACCAAACACTCACTCATCCCGAACAGTGAACCAAACAATCACTCACCCCGAGCAGTCAGCCAAACAATCATTCACCCCGAGCAGTCAGCCAGTCAACCAGCCTAAAAGATCAACCTAAGAGGGTTCAATCAATCGATCAACCAATCAATCAAGCAAGCAATCAATCAATCAGTCAGTCAATCAATCAAGCCAGGCAGACCAGACATACTAAGGCCCAGGCAATGAAGAAAGTGACCAGAATGTCCTATTGTCCATCGCTGACTTGACCATCCTTCTGTCCACAGTGGCCACGCATGACCACGATGTACGACAACCACAGCTTCGAACACAGCGACCAGGACAAAGGCGACGTCGTCATGACGTACACCATGGGCCACGAGCACCCCGTGGAGCCTTATAGCGCCTACCCTTACTACAACCAGGTGGGTTAATCCTGTGGACTACCCTTACTACAACCAGGTGGGTTAATCCTGTGGACTACTCTTACTACAACCAGGTGGGTTAATCCTGTGGACTACCCTTACTACAACCAGGTGGGTTAATCTTGTGGACTACCCTTACTACAACCAGGTGGGTTAATCCTGTGGGCTACCCTTACCACAACCAGGTGGGTTAATCCTGCGTGCTACCCTTACCACAACCAGGTGGGTTAATCCTGTGGACTACCCTTACTACAACCAGGTGGGTTAATCCTGTGGGCTACCCTTACTACAACCAGGTGGGTTAATCCTGTGGCTACCCTTACTACAAGCAGGTGGGTTAATCCTGTGGGCTAATCTTACTACAAGCAGGTGGATTAATCCTGTGGACTACCCTTACTATAAGCAGGTGGGTTAATCCTGTGGACTACCCTTACTACAACCAGGTGGGTTAATCCTGTTAGCTAATCTTACTACAACCAGGTGGGTTAATCCTGTGGACTACTCTTACTACAACCAGGGGGGTTAATCCGGTGGACTACCCTTACTACAACCAGGTGGGTTAATCCTGTGGACTACCTTTACTACAACCAGGTGGGTTAATCCTGTGGACTACTCTTACTACAACCAGGGGGGTTAATCCTGTGGGCTACTCTTACTACAACCAGGTGGGTTAATCCTGTGGACTATCCTTACTACAACCAGGTGGGTTAATCCTGTGGGCTACTCTTACTACAACCAGGTGGGTTAATCCTGTAGACTACCCTTACTACAACCAGGTGGGTTAATCCTGTGGGCTACCCTTACAACAACCAGGTGGGTTAATCCTGTGGACTACTCTTACTACAACCAGGTGGGATAATTCTGTGGACTACCCTTACTACAACCAGGTGGGTTAATCATCCAGTGTACACCTACTAAAACCAGGTGGGTTAATCATCCAGTCTATTCTTACTACAACCAGGTGGGTTAATCCTGTGGACTACTCTTACTACAACCAGGTGGGTTAATCCTGTGGACTACCCTTACTACAACCAGGTGGGTTAATCATCCAGTGTACACCTACTAAAACCAGGTGGGTTAATCATCCAGTCTATTCTTACTACAACCAGGTGGGTTAATCATCCAGCCTACACTTACTACAACTGGATGGGTTCATCATCCCCTATACACTTACTACAACCCGGTGGGTTAATCATCCAGCCGACACTTACTAGAATCTTCTCCTTGCAAGTATAGAGCACTGTACGCTTGTTTTTGTATTGACTTCCTGTCCAAGGTTATTCTACAGAGCACAGTGGACGGTGGACTCATATCTCACCATGTTTCCCTGTCCAAGACATTCTACAGGGTGCAGTGGAGGGTGGACATGTATCTCACCATGACTCCCTGTCCGAGACATTCTACAGGGTGCAGTGGAGGGTGGACATGTATCTCACCATGACTCCCTGTCCGAGACATTCTACAGGGCACAGTGGAGGGTGGACATGTATCTCCCCATGACTCCCTGTCCAAGACCATTCTACAGGGTACAGTGGAGGGTGGACATGTATCTCCCTATGACTCCCTGTCCAAGACCATTCTACAGGGCACAGTGGAGGGTGGACATGTATCTCCCCATGACTCCATGTCCAAGACCATTCTACAGAGTACAGTGGAGAGTGGACATGTATCTCCCCATGACTCCCTGTCCGAGACATTCTACAGGGTACAGTGGAGGGTGGACGTGTATCTCACCATGAGTCCATGTCCAAGACCATTCTGCAGGGTACAGTGGAGGGTGGACGTGTATGTCACAGTAACTCCCTGTTCAAGATTATTCTATAGGGTACAGCTCTGATAGATATGCGTGTTACCGTGACTCAATGTCCAGGAATATTCCACAGGGCACGATGGAGGGTGGACTTGCATGTCAACTGTGAGTGTCTCCATGCCCATGTACAGGGTAGAGTGGAGGGCGTATGTATGTCACCATGACTCTCTGTCCAAGACCATTCTACAGGGTACAGTGGAGGGTGGACATGTACCTCTTCATGACTCCCTGTCCAATACTCAATGGTATACAGTGGAGAGTGGATATGTATCTCTGCATGACTCCATGACCAAGACCATTCTATAGGGTACAGTGGAGGGTGGACATGTATCTCACCATGACTTCCTGTCCAAGACCGTTCTACATGTTACAATGGAAGGTGCACATGTATATCACTATGACTCCCTGTTGAAGACTATTCACAGGGTACAGAGTGGGGTGAACATATATCTAGTTATGACTCCCTGTTCAATACTATTTCGTAGTATACAGTGGATGGTGGACGCGCATTTCACCATGACTCCTTGTCAAAGACCATCCTAAAGAGAACAGTGAGGCTCAGAATGTATCTAGACCTGAACCCCAGTCTGCATGTGACTATTCAGTAGTACACAGCAGTGGATGGACGTTATCTCGGCATGATCGCAGAGAAAGCCCTGTTGACAGGAGGAAAGACTGTAACTGGGGATTCTCTTCAGAGGGCACGTAAGACCTCATGGCGAAAGCTTGGCTGTGTCTTGGGTTGTGCTGTCTTCACCTGTCAGCGGAACGGCAGTGACTGAGGCTGCGGAATGTACACAGCAGTAGCTTGACGGTGGCATTTTTCGCCGGAGGGTTGTACTTCATGAAACACGGGCTGGTACACCCACAGGAACGCTCCCGCGGAGATTCTGTAGCGTCACCTCCAGTGACCATTACACAACGGCATCTATCGGGAAGCAATTATGACCCTTGACGTGTGAATAGAATGTCCTGTGCATGGTTGCACCCTATGCGAACACAGCACAGGCTTCCAAGGGTGGTGCAGGATTGCTCCCAGCTGGTTTGTTCGGCAGTTGAGGACAGTACTTCTCTGGGTCCCACCCACACGTTCGGGTGTATCTTTCTCAGGAGTGGGTGGACATTATTTCACACGACTCCCTGCCCAGGTTTATTCAACA
>CM065741.1:736877-766877 GCA_033310375.1 Conus canariensis
GGAAAAAGAAGTTGAATCTGTGGATAGCTAGAAACATGCAAAAAAAAAAGAAAAAAAAAGGCGTGACCAAATACAAATGAAAGTATTGAAACCAACGTCACTTTGTTTCACATTGTGTCGGGCAAGATTTTCACTAGAATCCCAGAGTCATGTGTAGTGCCAGAAGACCGGGCAACAGGTCTGACGTTGGCACTCTACAAAGGGAAAGGATATATATCAGAGTGGATGCTTTCAGAGGCATAACTCTTCTAGGCTGTGTTGAAAAAAAAACCCTTTTCGTGTCTGTTTTGAATAGCGGGTTAAAGGCATTTAATAAGATTAGGTCTACACTGTATTTAAACAAACAACCGAACAAACAAACAAATATACAAGCAAACACACAAACGAACAAAATCCTGGCAGTTTCGTGGCTCATATTCTACATGGGATCTTACATTCGTTCTAAAATCCGTTCCTGACTTATTCAAAATGAGGACCAAAAAAGAAAAGAAAAAAAAAAAAAGATTGATTATAGGAAAGCTTTTCATTCTGTTTCGGTAGATGGAATATAGTGTAAATTAGTGAAGAGGAGGAGTCTCTGGGGAAAAAAAAAAGATTCTTTGAGAAGTAATTATCAGTGCTGTAAGATTAAATCTTGTGTCGTCATTAATGATCAAAATTATGATGTTTTGGTCGTTAACTTAGGTGTTAGGCAAGGCGAACATCTTTCGATGGTTTAACTTGTTTTATTCGCCTTGTTTTTGAATGATCTTAAGACACCGTTCGGTAGATCATAAGTGTACACTTTCAAATGTTACGGCAAGCTTGCTTGGCTTTGATTTCAGTCGTTACGTTCACCATTTTGCGTTATATATTATGTAATGTTGCTGCCTGACTCAAAGCATGGTTTGCAGAAAGCATTTTATGCTGTAATATGTCTGTGATCAATGTACACTTAATGTTAGTAAGAAGAAAACCGAAAATTCTGTGTCACTGCGATGAACCCCCAAAGACCTTTTGCGCTACTGTCATAATCAGGTAGAAATTGGTAGTATATCTACTGTCATAATCAGCTAGAAATTGGTAGTATATCTACTGTCATAATCAGCTAGAAATTGGTAGTATATCTGCTGTCATAATCAGCTAGAAATTCGTGGTATATCTACTGTCATAATCAGCTAGAAATTGGTAGTATAGCTACTGCCATAATCAGCTAGAAATTGGTAGTATATCTACTGCCATAATCAGCTAGAATTGGATAATCTACTGTCATAATCAGCTAGAAATTGTAGTATATCTACTGTCATAATCAGCTAGAAATTGGTAGTATATCTACTGTCATAATCAGCTAGAAATTGGTAGTATATCTACTGTCATAATCAGCTAGAAATTGGTAGTATATCTACTGTCATAATCAGCTAGAAATTGGTAGTATATCTACTGTCATAATCAGCTAGAAATTGGTAGTATATCTACTGTCATAATCAGCTAGAAATTGGTAGTATATCTACTGTCATAATCAGCTAGAAATTGGTAGTATATCTACTGTCATAATCAGCTAGAAATTGGTGGTATATCGTGATAAATCGGAAGCAAATTTTTGTAGAACCGGACATTATCTTAAGGTAAAAAGGTTAGTCATGGCACGGTTCAAAAGGCTATGTTTTCATTGTGCTGTGTTTTCATTATGACAGACAGCTAGAAACCACAAAGATCCTGTCAGAACCATATCTCATCTGTACAAGATACACGCTGTGCCTAGTTTACTGTAGGGTTGAGAGAGAAGGGGTAATGAAGATAATCATGTTCTGCTACAGATGCCGATTAGATTTCTGAAATGTTTGTTTTGATTTAATGTCTTAGAAATACTAAAACTCATATGTTTTCTGATGAAACTGGGATTTATCCACTTTTAATACTTCAAGAACGATACTGTTTATGACCGATCTAATATCTAATGAGAATTCTGTGAAACATATCACTTATATGTATAACATTCTGTAAGATTTTCGCGTAGGCATGTAATCCTCTTCGGGAAGACGAAATGTTATATTTGAAAATGGGTGTTGATTGTATATGGAATATTCAAAGTTTTTAATGTAAATCTCTGGTTTGTTAAAGTGTAAATGATTGAAGAAAGTCACATTTTTAGTTACCTGACATTACCTTATTTGCGTTAATCAAATTTAGCAGCAGTTGCCATGAAATCCAATAGGTTAGGTGCAGGAGAATTCCAAGGGAAGAGAGAAATACAAGTCCTGTAATATATATCTAAGTGATAAAATCATTTTGTTTTTGAATGTCACATCTATTCTTCTACATACTTACCTATCTATTTATCTATATGACTGGCTATCTATCTATCTGTCTGTCTATCTATCTATCTATCTATCTGTCTATCTGTCTGTCTATCTATCTATCTATCTATCTATCTATCTGTCTATCTATCTATCTATCTATCTATCGATCTGTCCATGTGTATGTATTTTGTTTTTAAAGAAACAAGTTTTCATCCCCAAACTCGTGCTTTGAAGTCAGCTTGCTCACTGTGTAATCTTCTGAGTGTAAAGAAAATGTTCTGCTCAAATCAGCAAACTGTGGTTAAACTAAGGAGAAAAAAATGGTTCCAGTATGTCTTCCTGCAGTTTGATTTTATTTTACATATTCTATCTTTGGCATACCCTTACGATGAACAGCGACCTACAACATCCCCACTGTTCTTTTTATTTATTTTTTTTCTCTGTGGTCTCAGACAGGGCAGTGTGGATGTCGTTTACGTCCTCCGGCCCAAGACCCCATCCAGATCCGGAGCCGGATCCAAACCGTCGGCCAGCTACACCACCCTGATGAAGCGCGTTGCAGCCTACCTGGCCTCCAAGATGAAATCAGGCACCCTGGGTCCCTTTGCCGTTAACCCCAACCTGCTCTGCCCCGCCATTCCTGTCGACGACTTCTTCCAGTCCTCCAGCTGCAAGCTGGACTCCTCCTCTTCTTCTTCTTCTTCTTCTTCTTCTTCTGCTTCTTCCTCAACGGTCCCTTCTTCCTCTGGTGTTTCGTCCGCTGCCTGGTCTGCTGCCTGGTCTGCTGCCTCTGCCGCTTCCTTTTCTCCTTCTGCTTCTTCTTTAGCTTCTGCCCCGTTTCCGGCACCTTCAACTTCCTTTATTGCTCCTTCTTCTGTTGCTTACTCCACTGCTGCTGCTGGTGGTGATGGTGATGGCGTGTCCAGTATATCCTCTGCTGCTAGCAGCGTTGTTGCTATCAGTCCCAGTCCTGCAGATTCGGTTACAGCCACTACTGTGTCCACTGGCGCCATGCCGCCAGCATCTTCTTGGTCCTCGTTAGGCACTGACGCTGTCGTGATGTCTTCTTCCGCGGTGACCTCCCCTGTGGAGCCTTCGTCGTCGTTGTTGTTGTTGCATAGCTCAGCATCCCAAGAATCACCTTCGAGGGTCACAGCCACACGAAGCAGTCCATTTGAGGCTTCTTCAGAATCACATCTCGGGCCGTCAACAACAGAGGTTGACTTGATGACAGCACATCTCGGGCCGTCAACAACAGAGGTTGACTTGATGACAGCACATCTCGGGCCGTCAACAACAGAGGTTGACTGGATGACAGCACCTCTCGGGCCGTCAACAACAGAGGTTGACTTGATGACAGCACATCTCGGGCCGACAACAACAGAGGTTGACTTGATGACAGCGAGCGGCATTTCGACGTCATGTTGTGCTGATATGGTTGCCACTGAAACGCCATTTTCGTCTGCGGTGACGTTTGTTGCTTCTGTGTCATCGTCTGCATCTGTTCTGACTTCTGTGGCACCGACTGGAGACGTTGCATCATCATCATTATCATCACCATCATTACCATCATCATCATCATCATCATCATCATCATCATCATCATCATCATCAGTATCATCAGCCATAGCTACAGAGGACGATGTGTCGTCGGTCCTATCAACACGAACTGATACATCCACAGCCGACCTTGCATCATCATTCCTGTCTTCATCACCTGTTGGATCAGCATCCGAAATTGAGTTATCGCTCATGTTGACGTCAGCCGTCACATCGAAAGACGTCACATCGTCGGTGATACTGACGTCAACTCTGGCACCGATCAAAGACGTTTCCTTGTTGGTGGCATCTCCATCTGCAGCTCCGTCATCAACCGTTTATGACTCGCCTTTGTCTGGAATCAGAACAGCGACAGTTCCAGAAATGTCTGTCTCTGTTAGTGACGTCACAACTGCACGTTCATCTGTTGACCTGACGGCGTCCGTGGCCAGTTCTGTTGAAACATCAACAACGTCAATAGCGTCCTCAGCATCAGCGACAGTGACGGCATCTTCAACGTCATCGCCACGAACGACGGCAGTGCCAGACGGGTCTTCAGTGTTAATTACAGCATCTTCAGCACTTGTCACCGATCTGGAATCTTCTGCAGCAGAGGTGTTGACTTCTGCAGACTTGTCCACGGCTCCGTCGACGCCTCTGCCAGCATCTTCACTGACGACATTCTCTACAGAGGCTGCACCGGGCATGTCTCCAACCCCAGCTCTGTCCACATCAGCAGGTGTGTTGACAAGCAGCGAGACTCTGTCCACCAGTGCGTCGACAGGAAGCGGTTTGGGTTTTCCATCATCTGAGTCGTCCATATTGTCAGATTCATCTGCTTCTTTTACTGCAGATGTGAGTGTTTCAGATGCTGATGCTGCACCTTCATACCTTATATCCTCAGGGACAGCCTCAGCAAAGATGATCACAACGACTTCAGTGGTTGACACGTCTTCCTTTGATCTGTCCTCGTCAGCATCTTCTGTTTCTGCAGGAGCTGCCATGTCTGAGAGCTTGATGCCGAGTCAGGCTACACCTTCACTGGATGTGACGGAATCCTTAGCCAGCTTCACAAGTGACTACAGCTCTGAAGCATCAAAAGCATCCTCAAGTTCTTCACAATTGTCAGCATCACTGGAAACTGCGTTGGTTGATTTTTCACACTCGTCTGTCCATGCCGTTGATTCAGTGTCGCCAACAGTTCTGGCCGGCTCTGTGTCATCTCAGCCCGTGTCTCAGTCACAGGTCACGCTGTCCTCCATGGTCTCTGCGGTTTCCCCTTCAGTGAGTCTGGCAGCATCGTCGTCTGCAGCTTCAGGAGTGGATTCAGCGTCAGCGTCTCCTTCGCCCATACTTACCTTGGACACACTTCCTCCCACTGCATCGTTCTGGATGTCTTCAGGAACTCCGGTCAGCAGCTCTGTGGCCACCACGTCCCCGTCTGTGCTGCAGTCCGCTGCTGTGTCTGGTGTGTCCAGTGAGGCAGTCGTCATGGTCTCCACGTCTGTTCCAGACTTCTTCCCGTCCTCCAGTCTCCAGTCGCTGTCCGCAGAAGATGGTCACTTTTCTTCCAGAGTCTCAGCTTCTGGCACTGTTGGGGGTTATGACGATTCAGCACACACCTGGAGCATGCCAGTGTCAACGGCATCGATGTTTCTTGAGTTGAACGCGACCTTTCTTGTTGACGGCATGATGTCGTCATCGTTGGCCAGTGATACTGCTCAGCCTTCCCCTGTACCCCATGTCTCCATGTCGTCCGTTGCTGACTTCAGCCCCAGTGTCACGCTGACCGTCTCTGATATTGCTTTGTCTTCACCCGGTCATGTCCCTGCAACACAGTCTTCTGTGACAGGTGTGTATCCTTCCTCGGGCCCAGTGGCACCCGACTCAACCCCAGTGCTTGCTTCAGCCAATGAGTCATCCTCATTCCTTTTCACAGAAGTGCCCGGCTCCTTATCATCAGCGCTAACAGATGAGGCCCCTTCGCTCTCGTTGTCCACGTCACATCCGGTGCCTTCTTCACAGTCATTTGCAGCCTCTGCTGCTTCCTTTCCTGCCAGTTCTGGTGCCGTGTGGTTCTCATCCTCTTCTGTTGTGGAGGTCTCCCCATCACCTGTGTCTTCACCTTCCTTCGGAATGGATTCCCAGATCTCCACTGTCACTGGGTAACATGACTGATTCCTGTCCATCTTGAAGTCCCCCAGGGAACATCGTTTCTGGATTGAACACCAGCAATGTCGTTAGACCGTTTCTTTGGGGATTTGGCCCTCATCCTCTGCAATATAAACTTCATGGAACTTCACATTTGTTTCGTTTTTCATTCAACACAGTTCATGAGAGCAACTGCAGCACTGTGCTTTAGCCATTGGCCAGCGAAGCCACGAGGCTTCACTGAAGTCAATGTAGTAGTTCTTACAAACTGATTGTTGTTCTGCTGATTGATTGGCATGCGCCCCAAAATCCTTTACATTTCTTATTTGCCCACATTCCATCTTTCCTTGAAGGTTCCTATAACATTCGGCGACATAGTGTTTGCTAACGGACGAACAGACAGACAGACAGACTGGCAGACGGACAAACAAACCGACCGAAAGACCGCAGGTGACATAATCATAACTTTCTCGGTGGAGTTACTGATAAAGATCACCAGAGTCCTCGCCAGCTCGGGGACTAAACGATGATCTGGTGACATAATCATAACTTTCTCGGTGGAGTTACTGATAAAGATCACCAGAGTCCTCGCCAGCTCGGGGACTAAACGATGATGTGCTCGGTCAAAAAGAAGAAAAATGAAAGGGTTGGCGCAGATTTCACGACGAGCGAGCCGAACTCCTCAGCAGATGGAAGTGACGAGAGGACGGAGAAGAAGCAGATTGAAGACAGGGACAGCGTCAGACAATAGACAGGCCTACGCTTAGCCAGCTCTCAGAAAACATCAGAGATGGAGATACGAGGGCCATTCAATATATAAGGTGAATTGTCCCTATAGAAGACTTCTAATACAGGTAGAAGCTTACCTTTTTCTACGTACGGTCCCAGCACTGCCACACATTTTTGCCATCGGTGTACGAGTTTGTGTATGCCTTCTTCACCTGATTTGATCATGACTGGAGTTAGTGTATGCCTTCTTCACCTGATTTGATCATGGCTGGAGTTAGTGTATGCCTTCTTCACCTGATTTGATCATGGCTGGAGTTAGTGTATGCCTTCTTCACCTGATTTGATCATGACTGGAGTTAGTGTATGCCTTCTTCACCTGATTTGATCATGACTGGAGTTAGTGTATGCCTTCGTCACCTGATCTGACCATGGCTGGAGTTAGTGTATGCCTTCTTCACCTGATTTGATCATGACTGGAGTTAGTGTATGCCTTCTTCACCTGATTTGATCATGACTGGAGTTAGTGTATGCCTTCTTCACCTGATTTGATCATGACTGGAGTTAGTGTATGCCTTCTTCAACTGATTTGATCATGACTGGAGTTAGTGTATGCCTTCTTCACCTGATTTGATCATGACTGGAGTTAGTGTATGCCTTCTTCACCTGATTTGATCATGACTGGAGTTAGTGTATGCCTTCGTCACCTGATCTGACCATGGCTGGAGTTAGTGTATGCCTTCTTCACCTGATTTGATCATGACTGGAGTTAGTGTATGCCTTCTTCACCTGATTTGATCATGACTGGAGTTAGTGTATGCCTTCTTCACCTGATTTGATCATGACTGGAGTTAGTGTATGCCTTCTTCAACTGATTTGATCATGACTGGAGTTAGTGTATGCCTTCTTCACCTGATTTGATCATGACTGGAGTTAGTGTATGCCTTCTTCACCTGATTTGATCATGACTGGAGTTAGTGTATGCCTTCTTCAACTGATGTCATCATGACTGGAGTTAGTGTATGCCTTCTACACCTGACGTGATCATGACTGGAGTTAGTGTATGCCTTCTTCACCTGATGTCATCATGACTGGAGTTAGTGTATGCCTTCTTCACCTGATTTAATCATGACTGGAGTTCTCACCTCTGCAGGCCTGTCTGGCCTGTCTTCGTCACCAACACTGCTCCGCCCTTCTGATTCAGCCCAGTTGATAATGTTTTGGCTGAAACATGCTGGTCCACACACAGCAGACAGTCTTGTGCAGACATCACATGGTTTGCACTGTTCAGCTACCAAAACATTGTATTACTGATCTCTGTTCAATCCTAGCGCATGTTTCTTGCTCGGCCGTTTTGTATAATCTAAAAACCGAAAACAAAGAAATTAAAACATAATCAAACGAAATAAAATAAATGACAACAAAAAAAGTTATTTTTAAAGAAAAAGTAAGCCTGTATCTGTATTAGAAGTCCTTATTTCGGACAGTTCACCTTATGTATTGAATGGCCTTCGCGTATTGTCAGTGCCATCAGCAGTGGACATTTCACCTTATCTATTGAATGGCCTGGACAATTAACCTTATCTATCGAATGGCCCTCGCGTATTGTCAGTGCCCTCAGCAGTGGACAATTCACCTTATCTATTGAATGCCCTCGCGTATTGTCAGTGCCATCAGCAGTGGACAATTCACCTTATCTATCGAATGGCCCTCGCGTATTGTCAGTGCCCTCAGCAATGGACAATTCACCTTATCTATCGAATGGCCCTCGCGTATTGTCAGTGCCCTCAGCAGTGGACAATTCACCTTATCTATCGAATGGCCCTCGCGTATTGTCAGTGCCCTCAGCAATGATTCACCTTATGTATTGAATGGCCCTCGCGTATTGTCAGTGCCCTCAGCAGTGGACAATTCACCTTATCTATTGAATGGCCCTCGCGTATTGTCAGTGCCCTCAGCAGTGGACAATCACTTATCTAATGAATGGCCTTCGCGTATTGTCAGTGCCATCAGCAGTGGACAATTCACCTTATCTATCGAATGGCCCTCGCGTATTGTCAGTGCCCTCAGCAGTGGACAATTCACCTTATCTATGAATGGCCCTCGCTATTGTCAGTGCCCTCAGCAATGGACAGTTCACCTTATGTATTGAATGGCCTTCGCGTATTGTCAGTACCCTCAGCAGTGGACATTTCACCTTATGTATTGAATGGCCTTCGCGTATTGTCAGTGCCCTCAGCAGTGGACAATTCACCTTATCTATTGAATGGCCCTCGCGTATTGTCAGTACCCTCAGCAGTGGACAATTCACCTATCTATGAATGGCCCTGCGTATTGTCAGTGCCATCAGCATGGACATTCACCTTATCTATTGAATGGCCCTCGCGTATTGTCATTGCCGTCAGCATGGACGATTCACCTTATCTATTGAATGGCCTGCGTATGCATGCATCAGCATGATTCACCTATGTATGAGGCCTCGTATGTCAGCCTCAGCATGGACAATTCACCTTATATTTGAATGCCTTGGTATTGTCAGTGCCTCAGCATGGACAATTCCCTTATCTATTGAATGGCCTCGCGTATTGTCATGCCTCAGCATGGACTCACCTTATATCTGCATGTCAGTGCCATCAGCAGTGACAATTCACCTTATCTATTGAATGGCCCTCGCGTATTGTCAGTGCCTCAGCAATGGACAATTCACCTTATGTATTGAATGGCCTTCGCGTATTGTCAGTGCCATCAGCAATGATTCACCTTATGTATTGAATGGCCTTCGCGTATTGTCAGTGCCATCAGCAATGATTCACCTATGTATTGAATGGCCTTCGCGTATTGTCAATGCCCTCAGCAGTGACATTCACCTTATATATTGAATGCCCTCGCGTATTTCAGTGCCTCAGCAGTGGACAATTCCCTTATCTATTGAATGGCCTCGCGTATTTCAGTGCTCAGCATGGACAATTCACTTATTATTGAATGGCCTCGCGTATTGTCAGTGCCTCAGCATGGACAATTCACCTTATTATTGAATGGCCCTCGCGTATTGTCAGTGCCTCAGCAATGGACAATTCACCTTATCTATGAATGGCCTTCGCGTATTGTCAGTGCCATCAGCAATGATTCACCTTAGTATTGAATGGCCTTCGCGTATTGTCAGTGCCATCAGCAATGATTCACCTTATGTATTGAATGGCCTTCGCGTATTGTCAATGCCCTCAGCAGTGAACCATTCACCTTATATATTGAATGGCCCTCGCGTATTCTCAGTGCCATCAGCAGTGGACAATTCACCTATCTATTGAATGGCCCTCGCGTATTATCAGTGCCGTCAGCAATGGACAATTCACCTTATCTATTGAATGGCCCTCGCGTATTGTCAGTGCCGTCAGCAATGGACAATTCACCTTATCTATATTGAATGGCCCTCGCGTATTGTCAGTGCCATCAGCAATGAATTCACCTTATGTATTGAATGACCCTCGCGTATTGTCAGTGCCTCAGCAATGGACAATTCACCTTTTCTATTGAATGGCCTCGCGTATTGTCAGTGCCATCAGCAATGATTCACCTTATGTATTGAATGGCCCTCGCGTATTGTCATGCCCTCAGCAGTGGACCATTCACCTTATATATGAATGGCCCTCGCGTATTTCAGTGCCATCAGCAGTGGACAATTCACCTTATCTATTGAATGGCCCTCGCGTATTTCAGTGCCGTCAGCAATGGACAATTCACCTTATATATTGAATGGCCTCGCGTATTGTCAGTGCCGTCAGCAATGGACAATTCACCTTATGTATTGAATGGCCTCGCGTATTGTCAGTGCCATCAGCATGAAATTCACCTTATGTATTGAATGCCCTCGCGTATTGTCAGTGCCCTCAGCAATGAAATTCACCTTTTATTGAATGGCCTTCGCGTATTGTCAGTGCCATCAGCATGAATTCACCTTATGTATTGAATGGCCTTCGCGTATTGTCAGTGCCTCAGCAGTGGACACATTACTTAGGATAATGCCTCGCGTAAATGGAAGTGCCAACAGGAGGACATATTTGACTTATGAATTGGAATGAGTCCATGACGCTGATATTGGTCAGTGCCCTCAGCAGTGACATTCACCTTATGATATGGAACGAGCGTTCGGCTATGTCAGTGCTAAGCAGTGGACATCCACCAATTGAACCCATGCATGACAGCAGGACAATCCCCCTATAATAGTGATGACTGGAACGAGTCCTCACAATGATCACCTTATGATTGAATGCCTTGGTATGTCAGTGCCCACAGTGACAAGTATACCTTATTGAAGGCCTCGCGTCTGTCAGTGCCATCAGCAGTGGCTCAGCAAAGGAAACCGCCCAGGCAAAGGGAAGTAAAAGGAAACGGAACATACTTTGAACAGTGATGAACTGGGAACGAGGTCCACAATGAACAGTGATGAACTTGGAACGAGGTCCACAATGAACAGTGATGAACTGGGAACGAGGTCCACAATGAACAGTGATGAACTGGGAACGAGGTCCACAATGAACAGTGATGAACTGGGAACGAGGTCCACAATGAACAGTGATGAACTTGGAACGAGCTCCACAATGAACAGTGATGAACTTGGAACGAGGTCCACAATGAACAGTGATGAACTTGGAACGAGGTCCACAATGAACAGTGATGAACTGGGAACGAGGTCCACAATGAACAGTGATGAACTGGGAACGAGGTCCACATTGAACGGAAGGGACCAGAACAGAGTGAAACGAACGAGGAACCGAACAACCCACACACCGAATATCGAAGTAGTATTCACAGTCGTTGGAGCTTGACTGAAGTTTGGGGCATAGTGACCATGATGAAATACTACTAACAAAACAACAAGGTCACAATGACGTCATTGTATCTTTTCCGGTCTTTGCACTCACTGTTTGCCCTCGCAGTCGGCTGATGTGGAAACAGAGGAACTTGAAACATTGGCATGGTTGTAACTCTTGTCAGAGGAGAGGCTTTTAAGAAGGTCATCAGTTTCATATTTTTGCCCCCCACCCCCACCCGGCCACCACCACCTCCACTCCGCTCCACTCTCCTGTCCGCTTCCGCCCTCTTCCTTCAACTCAGCCCCCCCCCCCCCCCCCCCCCCCCGCCCCCCTTTCAGTCTGCTAGTCGTCATAATATGTGGTTACACGTGCGGGCACACACAATCGCGCGCATGTGTGTCAGTGCGTGCACCTGGCGTACCTGCGGGAGTGTCTGAGTTTAGATGCGCGCGGGCGTGCTCTCGCCCACTTAAATTTATGTCTGATGATGAGTTTTGTGCGTGCACATTTAGTGGCAAGTGTAAGTGCTGAGCGCGGGCGCGCGCGCGCGCGCGCGCGCGCGCGCGCGTGTGTGTGTGTGTGTATATGTGTGTGTGTGTGTGTGTGCGTGCGTGCGTGCGTGAGTGCATGCGTGCGTGCGTGTGTGCGTGCGTGCGTGCGTGCGTGCGTGCGTGCGTGTGTGTGTGTATGTGTGTGTGTGTGTGTGTGTGTGTGTGTGTGTGTGTGTGTGTGTGTGCATCTTCTTGTCGCTGTTTATAAACACACTATAAAAGTGTGTACAGTACATTTTGAAGTGCCTTATAATGTTCCTGTCATCATTGATGTCTTTGTAGTGTAAATGAGCGCGACGTTTGAAATCGAATAACAAATTCTGAAATCGAAAATGTATTTTTATAGATTCTCTCTCTCTCTCTCTCTCTCTCTCTCTCTCTCTCTCTCTCTCTCTCTCTCTCTCTCTCTCTCTCTCTCTCTCTCGATTTCATTCATTTCCTCATTCATTCATTTATTCACACATTCATTAATTCATTCTTTCTTTCTTTCTCTTTTTCTTTCTTTCCATTTATCTTTCGTTCTTTCTTCCTTTCTTTTTTTCTCGTTTATTCATTTCTTGATTTATTGATTTATTCATTTATGTGTTTGTTTATTTATTCATGTACTTACTTATCTTTTTGTTCAATAGCAGCGGTAATGTCGCACGAATGGATGTAGCGAGACATTGCTTGAATTCATCTCTTGTCAGATTTTTGTGCAAGTGACTGCCATAATTCTGGGAAAATGCAATGAAGTCATAATAATGACGTTGATGATGATGATGGGAATGATGATGATGATGATGATGGTGATGATGATGATGATGATGATATGATGATGATGATATGATGTATGATGATAATGAACAGCTGTAACAACAATAACAACAACAATAACAAACATCATCACCATCATAATCATCATTATCATCATGATTATCATTATTGTTGTTGTTGTTAATGTTGTTGTTGTTATTATTATTATTATTATTATTATTATTATTATTATTTTGTTGTTGTTGTTGTGATATCATTATTATCATTATCATCATCATCATCATTATGATGATGATGATGATGATGATGATGATGATGATGATGATGATGATGATGATGATCACCGTCACTATCGTTGTTGCTATTGCTGTTGTTGAAGTTGTCGTCGTCGTCGTCGTCATCGTCATTGTTCTTGTTCTTGTTATTCTTATTTGTATTCATATCGCTGTTGTTGTTGATCTGTTACTAAACGATGATCATGTAGCTGTGAAGTTTTGACTGTCTTTCTTGGTCTTCTTTTTTGAAAGTGGACGTAGCTCATGCATTCCCCTACTATTGTTGGAAGCTTTGTAACATGCCAACTGTGATTCCTGTGTCTTTAACTTAAAATACATATTTTCTTGTTGACTGGCACGCTTACAGACATAATGTGGCCACCGTAGTCAGCAAGGCAATAAATCACATGGACTGACTTTAGCTGTGCTGTTGATTTTAGCCTGTGAACGCGTGTGATGTTGATTGGGAACGTGAAACGAATGACAGTGCTGATGTTTCAGTTGTATATTTGAGAGATATGATTTATTTTCCCCTCCCACGTTGTCGAACTAACTTTGTCTTTGTTTTTGTGTCTATCTGTCCGTCTGTCTGTCTGTCTGTCTGTTTGTCAGTCTGTCTGTCTGTCTGCCCCCCCCCTCTCTCTCTCTCTCTCTCTCTCTTTCTTTCTTTCTTTCTCCCCCCTCTCTCCTCTTTCTTTCTTTCTTTCTCCCTCCCTCTCTCTCTCCCCTCTCTTTCTCCATTCCGTCTTCTCTCTCTCCCTCCCTCCCTCTCTTTCTCCCTCTTTTTTTCTTTCAATCTGTATCTCTCTCTTTCTCTCACTTCTCTCTCGCTCACTCTTTGTCTCTCTCTGTCCCTCTCTCTCTCCCTCTTTTTCTCCTTCTCTCCCCCCTTCTCTCTCTCTCTCTCTCTCTCTCTCTCTCTGTCTTTCACTTTCTCTCTCCCCCTCTCTCTCTCCCCCCCTCTCTCTCTCCCCACCCCCTCTCTCTCTCTTGCCTTCCCTCCCTGTCCCCCCTACTCTATGTCTGTTCCTCCTCTCTCTCTCTCTCTCTCTCTCTCTCTCTCTCGTCTCTCTCTCTCTCTTTTTCACTCCTCTCCCCCCACCCTCTCTCTCTCTCTTCCTCCTACCCAGCATCTCCCTTATTCTCTCATCGTCTCTTTCTGTCTCTCTGTTTTGCGTGTGTATGAGTGCGTGTTCGGGTGCGTGCGTGCGTGTGTGTGTGTGTGTGTGTGTGTGTGTGTGTGTGTGTGTGTGTGTGTGTGTGTGTTTGTGTGTGTGTGTGTGTGTGTGTGTGTGTGTGTGTGTGTGTGTACACCAACAAGTGCCAACAAGATAGCTAAGTGCGCACCAACAAGTACAAACAATATAGCTAAGTGTACACCAACAAGTACAAACAATATAGCTAAGTGTACACCAACATATACAAACAATACAGGTCAGTGTACACCAACACGTACAAACAGTACAGTTGAGTGTCTAGTCCCACACAAGTCCGTTTTGTACGGCTACACACACACACACACACACACACACACACACACACACACACACACACACACACACACACACAACACACACACACACACTGCTGTGTTCAACAAGGTAAAAACGGGCCAACGTCGCACTCCACAATCACTAAAAAGTGACAACTTTTACAGTGCCCCATTTTACACCTGTACTTTTCACTCTCACGTCTTCCCTCTCAATATATCTTCCTTCCTTCCTTCCTTCCTTCCTTCCTTCCTTCCTTCCTTCTTCTTCTTCTTCTTCTTCTTCTTCTTCTTCTTCTTCTTCTTCTTCTTCTTCCACAGGCGGAGAGGGGTCGTTTGAAGACCTTACTCCGACACAACACCAGATCTCGGGGTTGCAATGTGACATCTCTCCTGGGGAACAACATCAGTCCTTAAGAATTAACACCAGTTTCAGAAATAAATCCCAGTTCTAATAATCAGCCGCAGTCCTAGGGAACGACACCAGTCCTATGGAACAACACATCTCCTAGGGAACAACACCAGTTCCAGGGAACAACACCGGTCCTATAACAACACTAGTCCTATATAACAACACCAGACCTAGTAAACAACACCAGTACTAGAGGACAACATTATTCCTAGAGAACAACATTATTCCTAGAGAACAACACTAGTCCTAGGGAACAAAACAAGTCCTATATAACAGCACCAGTCCTATATAAGAGCACTAGACCTAGGGAACAAAACAAGTCTTTTATAACATCACCAGTCCTACATAACAGCACTAGACCTAGGGAACAAAACAAGTCCTACATAACAGCACCAGTCCTACATAACAGCACCAGTCCTACATAACAGCACCAGTCCTATATAACATCACCAGTCCTACATAACAGCACTAGACCTAGGGAACAAAACAAGTCCTACATAACAGCACCAGTCCTACATAACAGCACCAGTCCTACATAACAGCACCAGTCCTATATAACAGCACCAGTCCTATATAACAGAACAAGTCCTACATAACAGCACCAGTCCTACATAACAGCACCAGTCCTACATAACAGCACCAGTCCTATACAACAGCACCAGTCCTATATAACAGCACCAGTGCTAGGAAACAGAACCAGTCCTAAGGAAGAACACCAGTCATAGAGAACAAGAGTTCTAGGGAACAACAACACCAGTCCCAGGAAACAACAACACCAGTCCCAGGGAACAACAACACCAGTCCCAGGGAACAACACCAGTCCTTGGGAACAACACCAGTCCCAGGGAACAACAACACCAGTCCCAGGGAACAACAACACCAGTCCTAGGGAACAACACCAGTACCAAGGAACAATACCAGTCCCAGGGAACAACAACACCAGTCCTAGGGAACAACAACACCGGTCCCAGGGAACAACAACACAAGTCCTAGGGAACAAAAGCACCAGTCCTAAGGAACAACAACACCAGTCCTAGGGAATAACAACACTAGTCCAAGGGAACAACACCAGTCCCAGGGAACAACAACACCAGTCCCAGGGAACAACAACACCAGTCCCAGGGAACAACACCAGTACTAGGGAACAACACCAGTCCTAAATATCAACACCAGTCCTATTAACAACACCAGTCCTATATAACAACACCAGTTCCAGGGAAACAACACCAGTTCCTGAGAACAACACCAGTTCCAGAGAACAACACCAGTTCCAGGGAACAAACACCAGTTTCAGAGAACAACACAACACCAGTTCCAGAGAACAACACCAGTTCCAGAGAACAACAGAGAACAACACCAGTTCCAGATAACAACAACACTTCCAGAGAACAACACAAGTTCCAGGGAACAACACCAGTTCCAGGGAACAACACCAGTTCCAGGGAACAACACCAGTTCTAGGAAACAACACCAGTTCCAGAGAACAACACCAGTTCTAGGGAACAACACCAGTTCCAGAGAAACAAGACCATTTCCAGAAACAAACACCGGTTCCAGAGAACAACACCAGTTCCCGAGAACAACATCAGTTCCAATAACAACACCAGTTTCAGAGAACAACACGAGTCCCAGGGAACAACACACAGTTCCAGGGAACAACACCAGTTACAGAGAAGAACACCAGTTCCCGAGAACAACACCAGTTCCAGGGAACAACACCAGTTCTAGGGAACAACACGAGTCCTAGGGAACAACACCAGTTCCAGAGAACAACACCAGTTCCAGAGAACAACACCAGTTCCAGTAACAACACCAGTTCCAGAGAACAACACCAGTTCCAGAGAACAACACCAGTTCTAGGGAACAACACCAGTTCCAGGGAACAACACCAGTTACAGAGAACAACACCAGTTCCCGAAAACAACACGAGTCCTAGGGAACAACATCATTCCTAGAGAACAACACTAATCTAGGGAACAACACCAGTCCTATATAACACAGCCCTACATAACAGCACCAGTCCTAGAGAACAACACCAGTTCTAATGAACAACACCCGTCCTAGGAACAGCACCAGTGCTATGAAAAAACATCAGTCCTTAGAAACAACACCAGTTCCTAGAGAACAACACCTGTCCTAGGGAACAACACGAGTCATCCATAACAGCGCCAGTCCTATGTAACAGCAACAGTCCTAGAGAACAACACCAGTCCTACATAACAGCACCAGTCCTAGAGAACAACACCAGTCCTATGGAACCACACCAGTCCTAGGGAACAACATCACCAGTCCTAGGGAACAACATAACCAGTCCCTGGGAATACCAACATCAGTCCCAGGGAATAACAACACCAGTCCCAGGGAATAACAACACCAGTCCTAGGGAACAACAACACCAGTCCCAGGGAACAACACCAGTCCCAGGGAATAACAACACCAGTCACAGGGAATAACATCACGAATCCTAGGGAACAACATCACCAGTCCTAGGGAACAACAACACCAGTCCCAGGGAATAACACCTGTCCTAGGGAATAACAACACCAGTCCCAGGGAATAAGAACACCAGTCCCAGGGAATAACAACACCAGTCACAGGGAATAACATCACCAGTCCTAGGGAAAAAACATCACCAGTCCTAGGGAACAACACCAGTCCCAGGGAATAACACCAGTCCTAGAGAACAACACCAGTCCTAGGAACAACACCAGTCCTAGGAAATAACACCAGACCTAGGGAATAACAACACCAGTCCCAGGGATTAACAACACCAGTCCCAGGGAGTAACACCAGTCGTAGAGAACAACACCAGTCCTAGGGAACAACACACCAGTCCTAGGGAACAACACCAGTCCTAGGGAAAACAACACCAGTCCTAGGCAATAACAACACCAGTTCCATGGAATAACAACACCAGTGCCAGTGAGTAACACCAGTCCTAAAGAACAACACCAGTCCTAGGGAATAACAACACCAGTCCCAGGGAATAACAACACCAGTCCCAGGGAAGAACAACACCAGTCCTAGGGAACAACATCACCAGTCCTTGGGAACAACATCACCAGTCCTAGGGAACAATATCACCAGTCCTAAAGAACAACAGCATCAACACCAGTCCTAGGGAACAACAACACCAGTACTGGGGAGCAACACCAGTCCCAGGGAACAACACCAGTCCTAAGGAGCAACAACACCAGTACTTGGGACCAACACCAGTCCCAGGGAACAACAACACCAGTCCTAGGGAGCAACAACACCAGTCCCAGGGAACAAAACACCAGTCCTAGGGAGCAACAACACCAGTCCCAAGGAACAACACCAGTCCTAAGGAACAACAACGTCAGTGCTAGGGAACATAACACCAGTCCCAGAGAACAACAACACCAGTGCTAGGGAACATAACACCAGTCCCAGAGAACAACAACACCAGTGCTAGGGAACATAACACCAGTCCCAGAGAACAACAACGCCAGTGCAAGGGAACAACAACACCAGTGCAAGGGAACAATACCAGTCCTAGGGAACAACAACACCAGTCCCAGAGAACAACAACACCAGTGCTAGGGAACAACAACACCAGTCCCAGAGAACAACAACGCCAGTGCTAGGGAACATAACACCAGTCCCAGAGAACAACAACACCAGTCCTAGGGAACATAACACCAGTCCCAGAGAACAACAACGCCAGTGCTAGGGAACATAACACCAGTCCCAGAGAACAACAACACCAGTGCAAGCGAACAACAACACCAGTGCAAGGGAACAACACCAGTCCTAGGGAACAACAACAACAGTCCTAGGGAACAACAACACCAGTCCCAGGGAACAACAACACCAGTCCTAGGGAACAACAACACCAGTGCAAGGGAACAACAACACCAGTGCAAGGGAACAACAACACCAGTGCAAGGGAACAACACCAGTCCTAGGGAACAACAACACCAGTCCTAGGGAACAACAACACCAGTCCCAGGGAACAACAACACCAGTCCTAGGGAACAACAACACCAGTCCCAGGGAACAACAACACCAGTCCCAGGGAACAACAACACCAGTCCTAGGGAACAACAACACCAGTCCCAGGGAACAACAACACCAGTCCTAGGGAACAACAACACCAGTCCCAGAGAACAACAACACCAGTGCAAGGGAACAACAACGCCAGTGCAAGGGAACAACAACACCAGTGCAAGGGAACAACACCAGTCCTAGGGAACAACAACACCAGTCCCAGAGAACAACAACACCAGTGCTAGGGAACATAACACCAGTCCCAGAGAACAACAACGCCAGTGCTAGGGAACATAACACCAGTCCCAGAGAACAACAACACCAGTCCTAGGGAACAACAACACCAGTGCAAGGGAACAACACCAGTCCTAGGGAACAACAACACCAGTCCTAGGGAACAACAACACCAGTCCTAGGGAACACAACACCAGTCCTAGGGAACAACAACACCAGTCCCAGGGAACAACGACACAAGTCCTAGGGAACAACAACACCAGTCCTAGGGAACAACACCAGTCCTAGGGAACAAAAACACCAGTCCTAGGGAACAAAAGCACCAGTCCTAGGAACAACAACACCAGTCCCAGGTAACAACAACACCAGTCCTAGGGAACAACACCAGTAATAGGAACAACAACACCAGTTCCATGGAACAACACCAGGCCTGGGGAACAACACCAGTCCCAGGGAACAACACCAGGCCTAGAGAACAACACCAGTCCTTGGAAACAACACCAGGCCTGGGGAACAACACCAGACCTGTGGAACAACAGGGTCCTAGGGAACAACACCAGGCCTTGGGAACAGGCCTTGGGAACAACACCAGTCCCAGGGAACAACACCAGTCCCAGGAAACAACAACACCAGTCCTGTGGAACAACACCAGTCCTGGGGAACAACAGCACCAGTCCTGGGGAACAACAACACTAGTCCTAGGGAACAACACCAGTCCTAGCGAACAACACCAGTCCTGTGGAACAACAACACCAGTCCTGGGGAACAACACGAGTCCCAGGAAACAAGACCAGTCCTAAGGAACGACACCAGGCGTAGGGAACAACAGCAGTCGTGGGGAACAGCACCAGTCCTGGGGAACAACACCAGTCCTAGGGGAACAACAACACTAATCCAGGGGAACAACACCAGTCCTAGGGGAACAACAACACTAATCCAGGGGAACAACACCAGGCCTAGGGGACAACACCAGTCCTAGAGAACAACACCGGTCCTAGGGAACAAGACCAGTCCTAGGGGACAACGCCGGTCCTAGGGGACAACACCAGGCCAAAGGAATAACACCAGTCCTAGGGAATAACAGCACCAGTTCTAGGGAATAACACCAATCCTAAGAATCAATGCCAACGTCAGAAATCAACGCTAATCATAAGAATCAACACCAAATGTCAGAAATCAACGCTAACCATAAGAATCAACTCCAACGTTAAAAATGAGCACTGTTCCTAGGAATCAACGCCAGTGTCAGAAATCAACGTCAGTCCAAGGGGGACCACCCCCGGTCCTGAGGATGAACACCAGGCCAGCTAACCAGTACCAAGGGGGTAGGTGGGGGTAGGTGGGGGTAGGATGGGACACTGAAAGTTAACGAATGGCATAGTGTGGTTCTGTTTCTATGTCCGCGGGTCTAGGGTCATAGCAGAAGAGAGAGAGAGAGAGAGAGAGAGAGAGAGAGAGAGAGAGAGAGAGAGAGAGAGAGAGAGAGCAGACAGACAGACAGACGGACAGATAGACAAACTTGTGTGTGTGTGTGTGTGTGTGTGTGTGTGTGTGTGTGTGTGTGTGTGTGTGTTCAAGAGCAACGCATCACGACCAAGAGACCTAAGAAGAGAGAGAGAGAGAGAGAGAGAGAGAGAGAGGGAGAGAGAGAGAGAGAGAGAGGTGGGTGAGAGAGAAATAGAAAGAGAAAAAGGAGAGGAAGTGGAAAAGAGGGTGGGGTGGGGTGGAACTGTAGACAGACGGTGACGCTGACACACTTTCTTGACAATGTCGATATTGCCTCTGTCATGGGGGGGGGGGGGGGGGGGGGGGGGGGACATGAGTGATATGATTCTAAACAACAAAAAAGCGACGGTAAATCACAGGTCAAACCTGACACTGTAAGCTATGAAATAAAATTTTGGAAAATAAAGATTTTTCATCCTCAGGGGTTTACCAAACACATAGGTCAGCTACTCCCTGTTGTCGGGTCAGTATTAAACCACTTCCGGTTGGCAGATAAACCCTTTGATCTCAGCATAAACCGAGTTAGTATACATCATGCCATTGATTGGTCAAACTATATAGATTTGTTTTTCAAGCGGCTGACGTTCTTGAAAGGAACAGACCATCTACATGTCATCTTTAGACCATCTACATGTCATCTTTAGACCATCTACATGTAATCTTTAGACCATCTACATGTCATCTTTAGACCATCTACATGTCATCTTTAGACCATCTACATATCATCTTTTCTTCTAAACATGAATAGCCGTGGGGATTAAAAACAACGCGTTCATCTGTCCTTAACAGTCTGAAATAAACTGTTCAACCTTTCCAGCTTCCTGAAAACAGTATTCACCGTAAGTGATAGACTGATTTCACGTCGCAAGACCAATTGCATTTTCCTGTTTCACATTAGTTTACGGACATTTCGTATGCCTCACTGTTTCATTTTGAAAATGCAAGCTGTACAAATTTCAACAGACATTTTCAATACCTAACGAAAGGCATAGCTGTACAACGGATGTCCCATTTTACAATAATTCACTTTTCTTGAAGAGTGATTAGGAATGTTTAATGAACGGTTTAATAGACTTCGGCTGAGTGCGTTAGTGCTGGTTCCATTTGTTCATGAAATGTTTTCTGAATCAAAAGGCAATCCACTACATCCGATTTCCTCAGTGATCATGAATATAGTTTCAACCATCTTAACATTTTTTTGCAATTCCCAGACAAACGACACAAGGAATGAGCAGTCTCCGATGTCTACTCTTTGTTGGCATTCCAGTGGCTATCTCACTGACAGAAAAGTAGTTGAGATCTCAGAAGAAACCCTTGTTTCACTCCTCTTGGATAAATAAGGGGGGGGGGGGGGGGGGGGAGAAAGAGAAAGAGAGAAGACAATGAAGGTACTGTTGAGAAAATCAGAGAGAGAGAGAGAGAGAGAGAGGAGAGAGAGAGAGAGAGAGAGAGTGACAAAGAGAGAGACGGATAGAAACAAATATTGTTGCTAGACAAGTTCAGTGTGTGTGTGTGTGTGTGTGTACGCGCGTACGCCTACATGCATGCGTGTAAGCCCATGGCCGCGCGCGCGCGCGTGAATGTCTGCATTTATGCGGGTGTGCGTCTTGATTTTCTTAATCTATTTAATTTGATTCAATTGAATTCTATGCATGTGTTTGTGTTTCTTTCTTTCTTTGTATCTGGGTGTCTGTTTTTTTTTCCGTTTCATTACGCTTCTATAGGCTTTTCTTTGTAGAAATACCCTGCATTTAAGGGAGATTACTCTGTCCACTTTGTGCAGACCCAGAAACCTTACCACGAGTTATGGGACTGTGGTCATTCTTGTATGTCCAACGCTCTTCTCCGTCAAACTCCCAAAACACCAGACTCGGAAATTGTGAATATTTCAAGATATAGTTATTTAATCTACATAGTTGAATACAATGGAGTGTCTACGCACAAATATTATTTTCAAACCCACATCCTGCTTCACCTCATCCTGTTCGTGGCCGACATAAAAAATCAATACATGGTATGCTTTGCTAGCAACATTTCTCTTCTTTGTCCTCAGATAGACCTTGACTGTCCGAAATAGACTGGCTCTTTCATTGTCATGAAATCATGGATATGATTTGAAAGGAACAAATTCAAAGCAATGATAGAAACGTCAAGTCCACGCCTAATCCTTGGCCATAAGTTGATCGCAGTGTGGTGTTTGTGCCCCGATAGCAAACCTTTCATGTAGTGGCTCGTTTCTTTGTCATTGGCGATTCCCCGAGATCAGCAGAGGACAGACGAGGATGCAGGAGGATTGTTAGCTCAAGTAGTACCACAACAACCCTGGGGTTAAAAGACTGAAGGTGAACATGATGATGGTGGTAAAAAGAACCTACACTGCTTAGTGTGTTTATTCTGTTTGATTAACCTAACAGAGCGTTGCATTAACTTGTTACCTAAAAGAAGCACACCAGTTTCGCAGTTCTTTAATTTCCTATCAAGTGACAAGCCCAGCCAGTGCAACACTGTTTTGTTTGTTACAAGAAGCCAGACCGGCTGCTGAAACTGTTTTGTTTGTTACAAGAAGAAGACGAGCTGTTGAAACTGTTGCTTTTCTTAGATGAAGCTGGATCAGTTGATGTCATTACTTTATTTCTCATAAGAAGCCAGACTGGGTCGTGTAATTGTTTGTCTCCTATAACCATCTAGAACGGCTGTTACAGCTGACTAGGCTGGATACTGTCATTCTTTTGTTGCAGCTAACTAGACTGGATACTGTCATTCCTTTGTTGCAGCTGACTAGGCTGGATACTGTCATTCTTTTGTTGCAGCTGACTAGGCTGGATACTGTCATTCCTTTGTTGCAGCTGACTAGGCTGGATACTGTCATTCTTTTGTTGCAGCTGACTAGGCTGGATACTGTCATTCTTTTGTTGCAGCTGACTAGGCTGGATACTGTCATTCTTTTGTTGCAGCTGACTAGGCTGGATACTGTCATTCCTTTGTTGCAGCTGACTAGGCTGGATACTGTCATTCTTTTGTTGCAGCTGACTAGGCTGGATACTGTCATTCCTTTGTTGCAGCTGACTAGGCTGGATACTGTCATTCCTTTGTTGCAGCTGACTAGGCTGGATACTGTCATTCTTTTGTTGCAGCTAACTAGGCTGGATACTGTCATTCCTTTGTTACAGCTAACTAGGCTGGATACTGTCATTCTTTTGTTGCATACGACACACTAGGTTTGTTGTTGTAGCTGCTTTCTTTGTTTCCTGCAAGTCACTGTACTGGTGTTGTAGTTGCTCTATTTTCCTATAACGATACTAGACTGGCTATTGCAACTGCTTTTGTTTCCTATAAGAAGCCAGGATGCCTGTTGGAATGGCTTTGTCTTTTGTAAGTAACTAGACAGATTACCGTTTTCTTTGTTTCCTATAAGAAGCCAGGATGCCTGTTGGAATGGCTTTGTCTTTTGTAAGTAACTAGACAGATTACCGTTTTCTTTGTTTCCTTCCGGTACCTAGACTAGTTGTTTTAGTAGCTTTGTTTATTAATAGTAATCACAATTATGTAGTACCTGCTTTGTTTCCTATAAGAAACGAGCCTTGTTGTTGTAGCTACTTTGTTTCCTTGAAATAGCTAGACAAGTTTCTATGATTGCTTTGTTTCCTGTTCTTCACCAGTTGTTGTGACTGCTACATTCCATCAAAGAAATTGGATTAACTTTTGCAAAGGCTTTGTTCCTCACCCAAAGGAAGCTAGATTTCTGTTGTAATTGCCTTGTTTCCCCACGAACAAATAACCTAAAATAACACAGTTGCTTTTTTGTCTTCTGACGTCAGCTATAGTAACTTTTGGCATTGCTTTCTTCTCTAAAAGAAGCTAGATTATCTATTGTAGCTGCTTTGTTTCCCAGCAGAAGCTGAAGCTTCCAGACCAGCTATTGTAATTGTTTTGTTTGCGAAACAGCCAAACTGCCTGTTGTTTGCTAAAAAAAGAATCAAGGTTGATGGTTGTGATTGCTTTGCTTCCTAACAGGAGAAAGACTGCCTGTTGTAACCGCTTCATTTTTTTCAAAGCTCCCGGGCTACCTGTCATATCTCCATTGTTCTATAATAGAAGCCAGACACTCTCTGTATGTGTATGGGCGTGTGTGCGTGCGTGCGTGCGTGCATGCGTGCGTGCGTGCGTGTGTGTGTGTGTGTGTGTGTGTGTGTGTGTGTGTGTGTGTGTGTGTGCGTGTGCGTGTGTGACTGCTTTGCATCCTAAGAACAGTCAGACTACCTTTTGTAATTGTTCCGTGTCCTCAAAGAAGCTAGAGTGTCTATTGTAATTGCTTTGCTTCCCAAAAGCAGTCAGGCTGCTTATTGTTATTGCTTTGCTTCCTATAAGAAGCTAAACAGCCAATTGCATTTGCTTTATTTCTGAAGAGAAAAGGAAGTGAGACTGACTGTTGCAAGTGCTTTGTTTAGAAAAACAGCTGGACAGTTGCGATTGCTTTGTTTCCTAGGAGAAGCGAGACTAGCTGTAATGAATGCTGCATTTCTTATGAGACACTAGGTTGCCTGTTGTAATGCTTTGTTTTCTGAAAGAAGTCAAAACTACATTTTTTTCTCTGAGGAAAAAAAACAGACTTGCTATTATAATTCCTTTTTGCCTTAAAGAAGCCCTATTGGTTTTTGTTATTGGTTTGCTTCCCTTGTAAGTTGCTGAACTGTCTATTGCGAATGCAAATTTTCTAAAAGAAAGAAGGCAGACTGGCTGTTACAACTGTTTTTTTTTGTTTTGTTTGTTTTTGTTTTTGTTTTTCTCCTATAAGAAATTAGACATAGCTGATGACATCAACCCTTTTCGTACTTGGAACATCTTGACAAGATCCTTATGTCTTAGAATTTAACAAATCGTGGTGGTTGGAATGGGCGTGTCTTAGAATTTAACAAATCGTGGTGGTTGGAATGGGCGTGTCTAGAATTTAACAAATCGTGGTGGTTGGAATGGGCGTGTCTAGGAATTTAACAAATCGTGGTGGTTGGAATGGGCGTGTCTAGGAATTTAACAAATCGTGGTGGTTGGAATGGGCGTGTCTAGGAATTTAACAAATCGTGGTGGTTGGAATGGGCGTGTCTAGGAATTTAACAAATCGTGGTGGTTGGAATGGGCGTGTCTTAGAATTTAACAAATCGTGGTGGTTGGAATGGGCGTGTCTAGGAATTTAACAAATCGTGGTGGTTGGAATGGGCGTGTCTAGGAATTTAACAAATCGTGGTGGTTGGAATGGGCGTGTCTAGGAATTTAACAAATCGTGGTGGTTGGAATGGGCGTGTCTAGGAATTTAACAAATCGTGGTGGTTGGAATGGGCGTAGTGGTAGTAGTGAAAATCCCTGGAGTGGTGGTCGGCAAAAACGTAGTGGTAGTTGTTAACAGCGTCGTGGTTGTTGGCAAAAACGTAGTCGTAGGCTCTGGCGTGGTGGTAGTGGTAGTGGTAGAGGTGGTGGTGGTAGTGGTGGTGGTGGTGGTGGTAGTCAGTTGCCCGTTGGGTAAGCGGCCAATAGCCGCGAAACAGGTTTCGACCTCCAGCAGGTAAATCTTCAGTAAGAGCATCAGCTTTTCCACGCTGATTCCTTTCGCCTGCGTAAAGGAAGGGTCGGCGTCAGCAGAGCTAGAGCTGTCGTCACTGTTGCTGCTGTCGTCATCGTTGTGTCGTAGTAGTCGTCGTCAACATCGTAGGCAGAAGTGGTGAACTGCTGTTTTTAAAATTGGAAGTGTTTTGTTAATGTGGATGTCAATTTAAAAAAAAAAAAAAGTGGATGTAGCTACCGTCTGTAATTGTAACCGACATTATTGACCTCATCATCATCATCATCATCATCATCATCATCATCATCATCATCATCATCATTTATCATCTTCATCATCATCATTGTCGTCGTCGTCGTCGTCATCATCATCATCATGATTACCTTTCTCATCACTATTCTATGAGAACCTTATCATCACTGTCGTCGTCGTCGTCGATCATCATCATCATCATCATCATCATCATCATCATCATCATCATCCTTATCATCATCATCAAAGTCGTCGTCGTCATCATCATCAACGTCGCCGTCGCCATCGTCAATCATTAGATCCATCATTATCATTATCAATATCACCATCATTACCATCAGTACAAATATATTCACTATCATCATAAAATACTCCATTATTACCAGTCATCCTCCTCCTCCTCCTCTCATCATCATCATCACCATCACCATGACAACCATCACCGCTGTCATCACCATGTGAAGTCGTCACGCCATTGTTGTTCGTATTACCATCATTGTCACAGCAGAATGGAGTAGGCTCTTAAACCTGATGTATCTAACTCGCAGTAGAAACAGACAGTTTCAGACTCACCCTCTTCCAGAAATCGGGTCTGACGTACTGAGGCTTTGGTCCGCCCAGATCCAGACAGCGCTGGAGCAGTTCGGCTTGTTCGCGTATCGGCGTCAGTACCGCCTCTGTGGCTTTCTCCGTCTGATAGCGAGGACACCAGGGATTGGGGATGAGCAATCATGTTCGGTGCTCTCTCTCTCTCTCTCTCTCTCTCTCTCTCTCTCTCTCTCTCTCTCTCTCTCTCTCTCTGTGTTTGTCTGTCTCTGTGTCTGTCTGTCTGTCTGTCTGTCTGTCTGTCTGTCTCTCTCTCTCTCTCTCTCTCTCTCTCTCTCTCTCTCTCTGTCTCTCTCTGTCTCCTTCTGTCTCTTTCTGTCTGTTTCTCTCTCTCTCTCTGTGTGTGTGTGTGTGTGTGTGTGTGTGTGTGTGTGTGTGTGTGTGTGTGTGTGTGTGTGTTTGTGTGTCTGTCTCTATCGGTCTCTCATTGTGTGTGTGTGTGTGTGTGTGTGTGTGTGTGTGTGTGTGTGTGTGTGTGTGTGTGTGCTATGTTATTCTAAGTAGTAAGATTATAAACATTATTTACAGTGAGCAGATTGCACTCTAGGTGTCTGCTTTGCAGTGCCCGTCTTTAACCCACAATCTTTACAACAGGGGAATAAAGAACAATCACACAAACTAATGATTAAAGAGCAATAGCTAAATGTCTCTCACTCTCTCTCTCACACACACACACACACACACACACACGCGCGCGCGCGCGAAATGAAATGAAAAGAAATTGCTACAGATTGTACATTGAAATAGCTTCATTACACATGTCGGGACATCACATGTTAAGCTCCGCACAGCGACACACGTTAGAAACTGAATAAGATCAGCAGTGATTAGGAGACTGGATTCATAAATTCATTTGTTCTCTTCCTTTTCCTTACTGCTCTCGCTGAATGGAAAGTTATCTTCCTTGATTGCTTTCCTCAAGGAGAGGGAAAGTTATCTTTCTTGTTTAATCGTCTCTTGGGAGAAAAGGTTATCTTTCTTGTTTAATCGTCTCTGAGGAGAAAAAGTTATTATATTTCTTGTTCAGTCATCTCTGGGGAGGAAGAATTATCTTTCTTGTTCAATCGTCTCTAGGGAGGAAGAATGATCTCTCTTGTTCAATCGTCTCTAGGGAGGAAGAATTATCTTTCTTGTTCAATCGTCTCTAGGGAGGAAAAGCTATCTTCCTTCTTGTTGCTGTTCTTTTTTCTTCTAGGGTAAGTTATCTTAAGTGTTTCCTCTCTTCAAGGTATTAAAGGTTACACTTTTTTTTTCAATTGGGCAAGGAAGGGATGGGTGGGGGGTGTTGCCTTCCTTTTTTCTTCTTAAAAGAGGGAAAGTTACCTGTCTTGTTTTGTCTTCTCAGAAGAGGGAAAGCTACCTTTCTTGCTTGCTCTTCTCAAAGGAGAGGTGCCTTTTTCTGTCCGTTCTTCTCAAAGGAAGAAGGAGATATATAAACCCTTCTCGTTTGTTCTCCTCAATGAAGAGCATCTACCTTTCTTGTTGGTTCTTCTCAAAGGAACAAGGAAATATATATACTCTTCTCGTTTGTTCTCCTCAATGAAGAGCATCTACCTTTCTTGTTGGTTCTTCTGAAAGGAGAGAAGTTACCTTTTTGCTTGTTCTAATTAATTCAGGGAAATGCACTTTTGGTTTGTTTGTTTGTTTTTTGTCTCAATGGAGGACAAGGTTCCTCCATTACTTGTTCTTCTTGGAGGAAAAGTTGCCTTTCCTGTATGTTCTTTTCAAGGGAGGGAAAAGCTCCCTTCCTTTACCCTAGTATTCCTCACGAGGAGGTGACAGTATCACTGCGTGAAATGCTGCAAAACCAGACACACCTCTCGGACTCCATCCCCTCCATCTCCACACTTCTCCAGGTTGTCAACCATGTTCTTGACAGCAATGTCTTTGAGTTTGATGGTGAACTCTTCAAGCAGATACAGGGCACAGCCATGGGCACACCGATGGCTCCAGCCATTGCTAACATATTCATGGGCTGGTTGGAGCGACGTCTGTTATCCACATCCCCCTACACCATCGATCCTCAACACTGGCGCCGCTTCATAGACGACATCCTTCTGTTGTGGATGCACGGAGAAGAGAGCCTTCTGCAGTTCGTCGAGTGGTTGAACGAACAACACCAAACCATCAAATTCACCTGCAACTATGGCCGTACCAGCGTGCTCTACTTGGATGTCAGCATCAGCCTAGTGGACGGCCGCATCGTCACTGACGTCCATACAAAGTCCACTGATGTGAACATGTATCTCCCTTTCCATTCCAGCCACCCCCGGCACTGTGTCAGAGGCATCCCGTATGGCCAGTGCCTACGACTAAGAAGGATCTGCTCCGAAGATGACCTCTTCCAGACTAGAAGCAAAGAACTAGAAGCTAAGCTTCTAAGACGGGGGTACCCACAGAGACTTCTCCAAGCAGCTATCGCCAAGGTGTCGGCCATTCCCCGTAAGCAGACACTGGAATACACCTGCCAGCAAAGGAGAGCCGACAGAGTCCCTTTTATTATTACCCACAACCCCACCCACCCTCCTATAGCTAGATGGCTGAGAGAGCTGATGCCTACGTTACACCAGAGCCGACGGATGAAGCGGGCCATGCCACTTCCCCCTATTGTTGGAGAAAGGAAGAGCATCAGCTTAAGAAGACTCCTGATGCCCTCTTGCCCACCTACACCCAAAGCCCAGAGTAGGCCAGGGTGTTACAAATGCTCAGCGACAAGGTGCATACTCTGCGAGCGACATCTGGAAGAAACCCACACCTTCAGCAGCGTCAGAACCGCAAGCAAATTCACCAGCAGGACGAACGTAGGATGCAACAGCAAGAACGTAATCTACCTGGTGGACTGCGC
>CM065741.1:771877-774377 GCA_033310375.1 Conus canariensis
GTAGTAGTCGTCGTCGTCGTCGTTGTTGTTGTTTTTGTTGTCGTAGTGATAATAGCAGCAGAAACAGCTGCTGTAAAAGTAGCTGCAGTAATAGTAGTAGCGGCAGCAGCAGTAGCAGCAGCAGCAGCAGCAGTAGCAAGGGACAAAAAAAGTTAATTTCATAAACAGACAAAAGAGGAAATATAAAACCAAACGGGAAAAAAATGAAGTAGAGGAAAAGTAGACACAAAACGGGAAAGACTCAAAGAGACAGGATAGAAAAACAAAATCTGAAAGGGCAGAACTAAAGGGCAGAACTAAAGGGCAGAACTAAAGGGCAGAACTAAAGGGCAGAACTGAGTGGGAGAAAGACGGAAGGAAAGGCAGTAGAACCAAGGGAATGAAAAAAAAGAAAAAGAAACAAAAAATGCCACAGCCGACAGGTCCAAGACGCAGATGAATGCAGGTCTGTGGACACAAAGAACGAGGGAGAAAGGGTGGCAAAGAGGAGGGGTTGGAATTGAAGGAAAAGAAATAGGCAAAAAGCAGAGATGTAGAATTAGGGTTAGAATAATACACGAAAGTTAAAAATGTTACCAACCAGGGAAGAAAAGACAAATATAAAGGGAAGAACAATTGTGAAAAAGAAAAATTAAAAGATGGGTAAAACTGAGAGAGAGAGAGAGAGAGAGAGAGAGAGAGAGAGAGAGAGAGAGAGAGAGAGAGAGAGACAGACAGACAGACAGACAGACAGACAGACAGACAGACAGACAGACAGACAGACAGACAGAAAACACCCACAAACTGGGGAATGGTTATATCGGAGGGTAGAATTTGTTTTCTTTTTAAGATAAAGAAAATGTATAAGCCAGGTTAGAAAGATAAAAAAGAGGAGAGGCAAACCCAGAGAAGTAAACTGAATAGGAAGGATAAAATGAGTCTGGAGTCTTACGGGGAAAGAGTAGAACTGAGAGAAGAAAACGATTGTACTGTACTTTACATAGCAGTATCTTGTGTGCATGTCCTCTAGGGGCTCCTTTATAACATAGACCATGAGCTGAAAGGCAGAAGCAGAATTCTGCTGTTGAACTGATTTGTTAAGATGTTTCATCAGTCACATTGAAATCTTGATAAAGATGCATATTAGTTAAATCAAAACCTTGATAAAGATGTTTTATTGGTTGTATTGAAAATTTTGATAAATATGTTTTATCAATTACATTAAAGCCTTGTGGATAATCTGCCTGACTGACTCTCGGCTCTCCAATGATGTTTTATCCCCTAACACACACACACACACACACACACACACACACACACACACACACGCGCGCGCGCGCGCGCACGCACGCACGCACGCACGCACGCATGCACGCACGCACGTACGCACGCACGCGCGCACACACACACACACACACACACACACACACACACATACACAGCGTGAACGCACATGGGGTGTGTGTGTGTGTGTGTGTGTGTGTGTGTGTGTGTGTGTGTGTGTGTGTGTGTGTGTGTGTGTGCACCAAAGCTCAGGTAGACATTATCAAAGGTCAGGTAGGCATCTGAATGTCTGCACTGGTTTCGCCTTCTGACCATTCTCGGCAGCATCTTCAAAGCTCTGGAGCGACGGCAATGAGGTAGAGGTGTTTGAGTGGACTGGATCCTTTCTCCATTCTTTCGTTTCTTGGAGTTGTGATCAAATGTACAACAGCTGTGTATTGTTTCCTGACTGTCCCATCCATGATCTTCCACGTCCTAGACGACTGTCGTTTGGGACCTTGACTGCTGCATGGAGTGGATTTGGGGGATTTTCCAGAGCTCTGAAATATGCTTTCACCTGGTCTAGCTTGTGTCTGACTTGCATTGAAGGAAACTCAATCAGGTATGGCATAGTTTCTACTGACGCGTCCTTCATAGTACTCAAGATCAGGCTCATTGTTTCATTTGGAATTCTTTCTAATTTCACTAGATTGTTCTTGAACAGTGTTGTAAGCCCTAATCCATGAACGATCACACCGAGTACAACTACGTGATAGTCAGTAGGGGAGGGGTGGGGGTGAGGAGGGGAAGGGGGTATCCTCAAATTGAACGCCACTGTTCCACGCATAAAGGATATTTGTTCAAACTGGCGTTGCGGGACTGTCATAGCACGCTCCGTAAGAAAACCAACGATTTCATTTTCATCATCAGCTGAATGTATGAAGCGGCAGCTGGCATGCAGTGCTGTCGTCATCTCATGTCAGGGTAGGACCACACAGCAGGGTTTTACAGCATGACAACACCCAAGGGCCAAATTCATAAATGAACAATCTCGGCTGATGGCCCTAAGTCACCGGGAGAAAACACGCGTCCCTGGCTACATCAGGTCAAATAAATCACAGCCGTAGTCCCCCAAACACGGCTCGTTATTGACTTAGGGTCGATGGACGGTCGGTTGGTCTTTCTCTCTTTCCTCCTCCACAGTTGTGTTTAACAGTCGCAGTAAGTCGGCCCCAAACCATACACCAAACCGCGCGTC
>CM065741.1:779377-799377 GCA_033310375.1 Conus canariensis
CATACCCTCAAGATTTCTTCAACCAGTTTGTGGCGTTGTGCTGCGGACGCGCGGCGAGACGCCTTGATTGCTTCCAGCTGTTGAAGCAGTGATCCTCCAGGCGCCCTAAATGGCCTCATCTGTCGTCACCCCGTAAGCCGATCCCCTTGCCAAGGAAACAACCCCTGCCTGAAGTTTGTACAAGGGATGACCGTTCGTGTCTATGGCCAGTGTGTGTACAAGTGGGCAGTAAAAACCGGCTAATTAATTTGTGGTGGAGATCAGATGGACCCCGTCAACCCGTGTTCCTTTGTTCCGGTTTTCCCCACTCCATCCTGTCTGTGTTGTGCTTAAACTACTTCTTCACAAGTTACAACTACAGTACAGCACGTCTTCCACGGCCAGGATGGCCGTCACAGTCTACATGTAACCCCCCCCCCCCCCCTCCAACATGGTCAAGTCGTCCACAGTAATTGACGATGCAGTCCGTTGTTAGTAATGTACAGCAGACAACCCTGAACGAAAAGCCACGCTTGACACGAAACAGAAAACTTTCAGGTGTTTCCAACTCAAAACTCTCACTCGTTGGCGTGATGCTTTAGCTCTTCGCTACCTGAATGACCCTGTCCCTGACTCTCCGTTCAACATTATATGGGAAGACAGGGATGAGGGCAATAAAGTTATTGAAGTACCGCTGTGCTGTGAGGAGGTTTCGAAATACAATTTAGTTAAGACATTTGTTCAGATCTACAAGCATGACACTGAAAAATGCCTTACAATAACACTCTATTTCCTCAAAAAAAATAAGAAAAAAGGGTGCTGGCTCATGCTTATCCAGGGTTTTAAGTGTGAGGCATGGGCAAAGACTGAGTTTCAAATATTGTGTGCCATTGTGGGCAAACTCCAAGACTCTGGCATGGATGCCAGCCATGTGTGGGATGAGCACAGGGCGCTGGGCTACATCACCGAGGACGATGCCAACAGTGACCAGCAGGACAATGCAGGAACTCAGTGTGAAGGCCCCGTTATCACTGAACTCCTTGCGGATACAGCCAGCCACCACGTCATCTTTCCTGTCACCACGGAGTCCGCATCACTGTGTGATTCACAGTCCTGTGAGGTCAACACTGATGTCACAGAGACTGCCAGTGACACTGACCCCACTACCCCAGAGATAACAACTACCAGTGACACTGACCCCACTACCCCAGAGATAACAACTACCAACGACACTGACCCCACTACCCCAGAGATTACAACAACCAGTGACACTGACCCCACTACCCCAGAGAAAACAACTACTAATGACACTGACCCCACTACCCCAGAGATAACAGCTGCCAGTGACACTGACCCCACTACCCCAGAGATAACAACTACCAACGACACTGACCCCACTACCCCAGAGATTACAACAACCAGTGACACTGACCCTACTACCCCAGAGATAAGAACAACTACTAGTGACACTGACACCACTACCCCAGAGATAAGCACAGTTACCAGTGACACTGATCTCACTACCCCAGAGATAAGAACAATTACCAGTGACATTGACCACACTACTTCAGAGATCAGAACAACTACTGGTCAGACTGACACAACCACCACAGAGGGGACCACTTCTACTGACAACACAGACCCCACCACCACCAATGCCAGTACAAGCGCAGAAGCTAAGAATTGCATCCAGTGCTCTCTTTCTTTCACTGCATCTGTCTGTATATCTTGCATCAAAAGCCTTGATGCAGATATTAAAACTCAGATTGACAACAAACTGAGGATTTTAAAACAGACGATGCAGGAGAAAATTGACAGTCTGCAAGATGAGTGCAACACACTACGCCATCAGCTGAAAGAACAAACGAAGCTGATTGACAGTGTGTCTGACCGTCAAAAGCACCTCTTGAAATCAGCACGTGACTGTCAGCACCATACCACGCCCACTGTAAAGTCATCAAAAAAGTCAACGCAGCCAGAACTAAAACAACGAGAACAATCTAGCGACGTGTGTACTAAGCATAGTGGTGTTACGGCTGACAAAGAACAGACTGTCACTCACGCTGTGACCGACTCAGTCACTGTCACCAACAACAAACCAGCCTTTGACAGACAGCAGACTGACTCCACCCCTGTCATAGGTAATACCACAGCAGTCTCTGACCGACAGCTCAATCAAACTACCCCAAAATTCAGGATCCGTCTTCCCCCGAAAGGCAAACTTGTCAACTTCATTGTGGGGGATTCTAACCTTCAGTATATTGACCGATAGAGACTGGACAGGACGGGGCTCACCCATGTACGCACAATGCCTGGGGCGAAGGTGACTGACGTCACTGCTGCCCTCAGAGACTGTGCAGTACGAGAGGATGTGCAGCGGGTGGCATTGCATGTGGGGGGAAACGACCTTCACAGACACTACTCTGTAGACACGCTACAGCAGGACTTTGGTCAGCTTCTGGGACAGGTGAAAAGAGTTTTTCCTGCTGCCAAAATTGCTGTCTCTGCCCTACTTCCTAGAACATATGTTCCTTTGAAATTAATTAATTTGATGAATAGGGAACTGCATGTCCTATGTGCAGAAATAAGTGCATGTTTTTTGTTTGAAACAAATTTCGTTGATCAAAATCTTAGGATCGTTCAAAGCTATTTCACATCGGATGGTATTCACCTGTCTGCCAGTGGCTTGTCGCTCTGGTTACGGCAAATCATTCAGTTTCTGGCACTCCGTGTGAACCGGCCTCCACGGAATACGGGTAATGGGGCACACCCAGAGCTATGTCAGGAACAGCCCATTGCAACAAACCGTAACAGATCACAGTCTTCAAAATTAAAAGAAAACCAAGACAAGCAGCCTGTCCCTACTGAGTGCCGTCGGAGTGTGCAGCCCATGTTCCCCCAGTCAGTAGGAAATCGTCCTGATTCCTATCCTACAAATTTACCCCCAGAGACAGTCCAACGTAGTTCAAACAATCACTTGGACAGTGCTCCTGAAATTGTCCACCAGAAATCCAGTTGTTCTTCTAATGAAACCTTTTCCCACCATGCAATGCCACCCATGCCATACTTTAACAGACCTCCCATTACATCAATGCCGATGTTTTCCCCCATGTGGCCTTTCTCCCCCTTCCCTCCTCTGCCTTTCAGTCCTTGGACACAGATGCATCCTTATCTTCCCTCTCCCCCTGCTTTAACAGAAATTCCAGTATCTGGAATTCAGATAACAGCTTGCTGTCTCGCCTTCCAAGTGCAGGCCCGAGCCCTTGCCCACCCTTCCCCCCGCCCAAATTTACCCATCCCCTGCCTCTCAGCTCCACCCCCCCCCCCCTCACCTCACCCCTAGCCGTGTCTTCTTTCCCTCCTGCTTGCTCCGTCTCACCTTCACCTTCCCACCACGCACTGACTCCTCCTCCCTCCCCCCCTCCCCCCAACCCTGTGAGTCTTGTTCCCCCCCCCCCTACCCGGTATTGCTTAGTTACTGTGGATGACTGTACTATTGTGACCCGGACAGCTTGAAAGCGACATTTGTCTTAGTTGGTCTTACTTTCCTGAATATTATCATACACATACTTGAATTGTCCTTTGGACTGAACTTCATTGCCCTGCTTTTTGGATTTTGTGTGTTCTTGGATATTTTATGATTGCTGATTTTATATTTTGATTGTTGTTGTAACAGTATATCTATTTTGTTTTATTGCTCAGGACTTTGCTCTAGAATTAATACAATGGACCATTGTAATGTAATTAATACTGATACTGGATTACGCATTGGTCACCTAAATGTTTATCATCTGCCAAATAAGATTCATGATGTCTGTTTTCTTCTAAACGAACCCCCTTCTATTCATCTGCTTGGTCTTAGTGAAACTCGCCTTGACTCCCGTTTCACTGAAACAGCTTTATCCATAACTAACTATAACTTTGTCCGACGCGATGCACATCACTCTGGTGAAACAGGACTTGGAATATATATTCATCAAAGCATCGCTCACTGTACAAAAAGGCGGCGTGACCTTGAGCCTGATAATGTTGAATGCATGTGGCTGCAGGTAAAACCCTTCAACTCAGCCCCTCTTCTAGTTGGATATGTGTACAGGAATCCCGCTGCCACTTTCCTTTGGTATGACAACTTTGTACACATGATGGATGATGTATATAAGAGCTATCCAAATGTCATTCTTCTCGGTGATTTTAACATTGATCTCTTAAAACGGCAGCCTGCCTGGGATGCGACCACCACACTCTTTTGGCTTGCATCAGCTTATTCATAATCCAACTACAATTGCAAAGACATCTTCTACTTTGCTGGATCATATCTACACGAACAACAAAGCCATGGTATCCAATATAACAGTGGGCAACAAAAGCATAAGCGACCACTGTCTCATTTTGTGCACTTGGTCTTGTAAACTTCCAAAGCAACAGAATAAGGGCCACACAACCATTCAATATCGCTGCTTCAAAAATTTCAGTAAGGATGAATTTTTCCTCGACTTAAGCTTAGCTCCTTTCTACAGTGTACTCAATTACACAGATCCAAATGAAGCGTATAATACCTGGTATAATATTTTTCTCTCAATCGTTGATAAACATGCCCCACTTAGAAGAAAAAGGGTAAAACACAGAGTACTTCCCAGCTGGCTGACAAAAGACATTATTATAGAAATGGCACTAAGGGATGCACTTAAAACCGCAAAAAAGTAGATGCATATAAAAAGCAGAGAAACAGAGTATCAGATCTAGTTAGAAAATCAAAATCTGAGCATTTTAGGAAACTGATAAACGCAAACAGGGATACAGCATCATTATGGCGTGCTGTTAATGAAATGACTGACAAGTCGAGAAAGAAATCAGATAATACTGCGACTATGTGGTCTGCTAACACTTTCAACAATCATTTCCTTCAGGTAACTGAATCAGTACAAACGGCTGCCAGTGTCACATTCTTTAATCGATATGAGACTCCAGCTGTTCTCCAATCGTTTTGTCAAGAACGATTAAATACTAGAGATTCATTTAGCATCCCCTTGCTTGCTATTAATGAAGTTGGTTCCTTAATTTCAAAACTTAAAAATAAAAAAGCAATGGGTCCAGATAACTTAAATGCTTCTATACTCAAGCTTGCTCTACCTTACATTGTTGATACCCTTACGTATGTTTATAATTTGTGTATTGATCAGAATGTCTTTCCATGTGGTCTAAAGGCAGCAAAAGTCATTCCCATACCCAAATCAAGAGATCTCACCGATTTAAACAATTTTAGACCAATATCTCTTTTATCCGTTGTATCGAAACCTCTTGAGATGCATGTTCACAAACACCTAACTAAACATATGGAACATCACAAACTGTTCCACCCATTTCAGTCAGGCTTTCGTCGAAATCACTCATGCCACACGGCCTTAACACGCCTCTGTGATACATGGCTATCAGCCATCAACGAAAGAAAACTCACTGGAACTGTTTTCCTCGATTTTAAGAAAGCGTTTGATCTTGTAGACCACAACATATTATTAAAAAAAAATGACTGCATATGTTCAAAATCCGGCAGTAGTCACCTTCTTTCAGTCATATCTTGAAAACAGGACCCAGCGTGTTTACTTAAACGGTACTTATTCCTCTGAAGGAATAGTGAGCTGTGGCGTTCCACAAGGCTCTGTCCTTGGACCTCTTCTCTTCTGCATTTTTATAAATGACCTACCGATGCACATATCTCACAATGATGTCATCTGTGATCTGTTCGCTGACGATAGTTCTCTTCACTGTAGTGATACAAACATCATGTGTGTACAAATATCGTCACAACAAAGTATAACTGATGTCTTAGAATGGTGCAACCAAAACCGAATGGTCCTTAATCCGCACAAAACAAAATGTATGGTCCTAGCATCAAGACAGAAACATCAACGACAGCATCTTATGTTGAGCCTAAAAATGAGTGAAACCTTGATCGAGCAGGTTACCGAACACCGTGTCTTAGGCGTGATCATTGATGAGAACTTTAAATGGCAATCACATATAAATCATGTTTGCAAACAGTTGGCTCGCAATTTGTTTTTACTCAGTAAACTCAGTTATTATGTTGAACCACACATCCGGAAATTATTTTTTGAAGCCCATTGCCTTTCTCACATCAACTATGCGTCCACTGTCTGGAGTGGTGCCGGTGAAAATCACATAAAAAAGATCAACTCTATGCATAGACGGGGAATTAAGCTGATTCTTCCCGACAAGTCTTTATCAACCACGGGCAAATTCGCAAAACTAATGATGTTATCACTGCAGAGCCAACTGACCTATAATAAGGCAGTACTAATGTTTAAAGTCCATGCAAATATAGCGCCAACATATCTTGCTGAGTATATCCAAATGGCAACAACACGATATGATTCAAATAATTACATTTTACCACGTGTCCGCATTGATTTGTTCAAATCTAGTTTTGCATTTTTTGGTCCATCTGTGTGGAACTCTCTTCCTCCGTCTGCCAAAACATGTCAATCACTGCCGTCCTTCAAATCAGCAATACTTAAACATTTACTTGAACAATAAATCTAACCTTTTGGTCATTGTCTCGACGCCCTACTTTTACGCTTGCCTCCATATTAGCTAATGAAAATGTGTGTGTGTATGTGTGTGTGTGTGTGTGTGTGTGTGTGGGGGGGGGGGTAGGTGTGGATGTGGGTGTGCGCGTGCGTGCGTGTATGTGTGGGGGCGTGTGCATGCATGTGAGCGCGCGTGCGTACGTGTCTGATTGTGTTTGTGTAATTTTGTAATGGAATTTCTTTTTTCTTTTTTTTTCTTAAATTCTATAATTATTATTCTTATTACTATTGCTATTGTTAATATTATAATGTTGCTATATTTTACATTGTTTCTGTCATTATTAATATGTACAGTCTGTTCAGTTGAATGTTGTAGAATAGCAAGGAGAGATTGGAAGAACAGGCACTGCCTAAAATCTCTATCCTTGAGTAATAAAGTTTTTGAGTCTTGAGTCTTGAGTCTTGAGTCTCTGCTGTAAGTCACACCAGCGTTAATCTCTCCTCTCTCCTCTCTCTCTCTCTCTCTCTCTCTCTCTCTCTCTCTCTCTTGCTGTAAGTCAGACCAGTGTTAATCTCTCTCTCTCTCTCTCTCTCTCCTCTCTCTCTCTCTCTCTCTCTCTCTCTACTGTAAGTCAGACCAGTGTTAATCTGTGGTGTGTGTGTGTGTGTGTGTGTGTGTGTGTGTGTGTGTGTGTGTGTGTGTGTGTGTGTGGTGTGTTTTCTGCCAATTCAGTAGTCAGTATGTGCGCGTGAGAGAGAGAAAAACAAAAGACAAGAGAGAGAGAGAGAGAAGAGAGAGAAGAACAGAGAGAGAGAGAGAGAAGAGAGAGAGAGAGAGAGAGAGAGAGAGTTGCGTACTTACCACATAAACAGAGGAGTGTTGATATTAAGATTAATCACACACACACACACACACACACACACACACACACACACACACCACTCACATCTACTCATCCTCTCTCTCTCTCTCTCTCTCTCTTAAATAAAACAAAAACAAACAAACAAACAACAAATAGTTATATTGAAAGAAAGAAAGAAAACCTTTACACAGAAGTCACATGTTTATAATCACATAATTCTATCTGTTAAGACAGATGTACGCACGGCCAGATAAAAAAAATTGCAAAAGGTTTTCCACTCCAAACACCACCAATATCAATGGTCTCCTTTACTTTTTTCTATCCCTTTCTTTGACGTATTAGTTGTACACAATTCAGTATAATTATTCATTAAATAACCTGAAAACGTTGGTATAGTTGTAGTGTTTCAGGCAGTGTGCCTGCTTGCAAAACCCTCGTGTTTGGTAGATCAAACCGCGTGTTCACGTCACATGTGAAAGCATGTCCAGGATTGAGAGGAAACTATATAAATATTTGAAATCTGTTGTGCTGTTTTTTTAGTAGACAAAACATGTCGCGCCTCCCGTGACTTGAAGTGTATTGTTTTGCAAAGGTATGCGTTCGCTGCATTACTTTTGGAGGGCCAGCCACCCACACATTGTGCTTCCCCTTCTCAAGCACCCAAAATAATGAAATAAAAAAAAAAACACACACACACACAAGGAATTGGCATCTTGTGAATGCAATTATCAATAGACTGGATAATGATACCATATCATTTGCGTTATATTCAGCCTGTATGTTCCTTTCAGTTTTACGTACTGTCGAAGAAACGTACTGACGACCATAACAGACAGTAGGGAGATCTGTCTTCCATTTTCATATATTGATTGTTAGTTACCCTACAGTGTAGGGCTTGAAAAATTGTCTATAGACTCATTAATTTGTTCCTCTCCACGGAAATCTTTAGTAAAAGGCGAAAGATTTTCTCGTTTGTTTGAAGAGAAACCAAAGTGCCGTAAATAGTAAACATAAAATCATGTGTAAATTTAGTTTCAACATAATATTGGTACTGCTAAATTTATATAAATAAAAAGCAATGTGTTGTACTTAGTAAAGAAGAAAAATTCTTATGAATGTTTGATGTAAATTTAATTTTATATGGAAATAATAATTCATATAAAAATGATAGATGTGGGGAAAAAGAAATAATAAAAATGTTTTATTTTTTATTTAATAGTCAATAGTAATGGGAAATTACTCGTCCTAACTGCACAGCGTTCTTCCCTAAAATGATGTTCACAGAAATGTCCAAGCCTCTTGTTGACCCACAAGTTACAAACGGAAAGGATGGCGAAAGGTGCAGGGAAGTACTGACGATAAAGAGTGGGGGCATCAAAACAAGGAGTGGGAACTGGAAAAAAAAAAAAAAAGGAAGAAAAAAAATCGCCAAAACATGGACAAAGGGACGTCACCAGGTCGAACAGAGAAAACCAAGCAGGGAGATCAAAAAATGCTCGAACTGATTCTCCTCCAGTAAGCATGTCGTCCATTGAATGCATCATAATAATCATTATTATCATCATTATTATTATTATTATTATTATTATAATTGTCAGCTTGTAACACAGCTAAATCTCTTCATGCTGTAACTCAGACACGTGTTAATTTCTCTGTCTGTCTGTCTGTCTGTCTGTACTCTCTCTCTCTCTCTCTCTCTCTCTCTCTCTCTCTCTCTGCTGTAAGTCAGACCAGCGTTAATCTTCTCTCTCTCTCTTCTCTCTCTCTCTCTTCTCATCAATCTCTCTCTCTCTCTCTCTCTCTCCATCTCTCTCTCTCTCTTTGCTATAGTCAGACCGTGTTATCTCTCTGTCTCTCTGTCTCTTCTCTCTTCTCTCTTCTCTCTCTCTCTCTCTCTCTCTCTCTCTCTCTCTCTCTCTGTGCTGTATGTCAGACCAGTGTTAATCTCTGTGTGTGTGTGTGTGTGTGTGTGTGTGTGTGTGTGTGTGTGTGTGTGTGTGTGATGTAGTGTGTGTGAGAGAGGAGAGTGTTTCTGCCAATTCAGTAGTCAGTATGTGCTTGAGAGAGACAGAGACAGAGACAGAGAGAGAGACAGAGAGAGAGAGAGAGACAGAGAGAGAGAGAGACAGAGAGAGAGAGAGAGAATCGCGTACTTACCACATAAACAGAGGAGTGTTAATATTAAGATTAATCTCACACACACACACACACACACACACACACACACACACACACACACACACGTCTCATCTCTCCTCACCACTCTCTCTCCTCTCTCTCTCTCTCTCTCTCTCTCTCTCTCTCTCCTCACTTTTCTCGCTTAGATAAAAAAATAAAAAAAAACAAGAAATAGTTATATTGAAAGAAATTAAGAAAACCTTACACAGAAGTCACATGTCTATAACACATTATTCTATCTGTCCAGAGAGATGTACGCACGGTCCGTTTAAAAAAAAAAATTGCAAAAGGTTTTCCACTCCAAACACCACCAATATCGATGGTCTCCTTTACTTTTTCTATCCCTTTCTTTGACGTATTAGTTGTACACAATTAAGTATAATTATTCATTAAATAACCTGAAAACGTTGGTATACTTGTAGTGTTTCAGGCAGTGTGCCTGCTTGCAAAACCCTCGTGTTTGGTAGATCAAACTGACGTGTTCACGTCACATGTGAAAGCATGTCCAGGATTGAGAGGAAACTGTATCAAATATTTAAATCTGTTGTGCTGTTTTTCAGTAGACAAAACATGTCGCGCCTCCCGTGACTTGAAGTGTATTGTTTTGCAAAGGTATGCGTTTTCTGCATTACTTTTGGAGGGCCAGCCACCCACACATTGTGCTTTACCTTCACAAGCACCCAAAATAATGAAAAAAAAAAAAAAAAAAAAAACACACACACAAGGAATTGGCATCTTGTAAATGCAATTATCAATAGACTGGATAATGATACCATATCATTTGCGTTATATTCAGCCTGTATGTTCCTTTCAGTTTTACGTACTGTCGAAGAAACGTACTGACGACCATAACAGACAGTAGGGAGATCAGTCTTCCATTTTCATATATTGATTGTTAGTTACCCTACAGTGTAGGGCTTGAAAAATTGTCTATAGACTCATTAATTTGTTCCTCTCCACGGAAATCTTTAGTAAAAGGCGAAAGATTTTCTCGTTTGTTTGAAGAGAAACCAGAGTGTCGTAAATAGTAAACATAAAATCATGTGTAAATTTAGTTTCAACATAATATTGGTAATGCTAAATTTATATAAATAAAAAGCAATGTGTTGTACTTAAAAAAGAAGAAAAATTCTTATGAATGTTTAATGTAAATTTAATTTTATATGTAAATTATAATTCATATAAAAATGATAGCATGCAGTGAACAGTAAATAATAAAATGCTTTTATTTTTTATTTAATAGTTAATAGTAATGGGAAATCACTCGTCCTAACTGCACAGCGTTCTTCCCTAAAATGATGTTCACAGAAATGTCCAAGCCTCTTGTTGACCCACAAGTTACAAACGGAAAGGATGGCGGAAAGGTGCAGAGAAGTACTGACGATAAAGAGTGGGGGCATCAAAACAAGGAGTGGGAACTGGAAAAAAAAAAAAAAAAAGGAAGAAAAAAATCGCCAAAACATGGACAAAGGGACGTCACCAGGTCGAACAGAGAAAACCAAGCAGGGAGATCAAGAAATGCTCGAACTGATTCTCCTCCAGTAAGCATGTCGTCCATTGAATGCATCATAATAATCATTATTATCATTATTATTATTATTATTATTATTATTATTATTATTATTATAATTGTCAGCTTGTAACACAGCTAAATCTCTTCATGCTGTAACTCAGACACGTGTTAATTTCTCTGTCTGTCTGTCTGTCTGTCTGACTCTTCTCTCCTCTCTCTCTCTCTCCTCTCTCTCTCTCTCTCTCTCTCTCTCTCTCTCTCTTCTCTCTCTGCTGTAAGTCAGACCAGCGTTAATCTCTCTCTCTCTGTCTCTCTCTCTCTCTCTCTCTTTGCTATAAGTCAGACCGGTGTTAATCTCTCTTCTCTCTTCTCTCTCTTCACTCTCTACCTCTCCTCTCTCTCCTTTTTCTTCTTCTCTCTCTGTCTGTATGTCAGACCAGTGTTTAATCTCTTGTTGTGTGTTGTGTTTTCGTGTTTGTGTGTGTGTGTGTGTGTGTGTGTGTGTGTGTGTGTGTGTTGGGTGGGGTTGTGTAGTGTGTGAGAGAGAGAGAGTGTTCTGCCAATTCAGTAGTCAGTATGTGCTTGAGAGAGACAGAGACAGAGAGAGAGAGAGGACAGAGAGAGAGAGAGAGACAGAGAGAGAGAGAGAGAGAGACAGAGAGAGAGAGAGAGAGAGAATCGCGTACTTACCACATAAACAGAGGAGTGTTAATATTAAGATTAATCACACACACACACACACACACACACACACACACACACACACACACACACACACACTGTCTCTCTCTCTCTCCTCTCTCTCTCTCTCTCTCTCTCTCTCTCTCTCTCTCTCTCCCTCACTTTTCTCGCTTAGATAAAAAAAAAAAAAACAAGAAATAGTTATATTGAAAGAAATTAAGAAAACCTTTACACAGAAGTCACATGTCTATAACACATTATTCTATCTGTCAAGAGAGATGTACGCACGGTCCGTTTAAAAAAAAAATTGCAAAAGATTTTCCACTCCAAACACCACCAATATCGATGGTCTCCTTTACTATCTCTATCCCTTTCTTTGACGTATTAGTTGTACACAATTAAGTATAATTATTCATTAAATAACCTGAAAACGTTGGTATAGTTGTAGTGTTTCAGGCAGTGTGCCTGCTTGCAAAACCCTCGTGTTTGGTAGATCAAAGTGACGTGTTCACGTCACATGTGAAAGCATGTCCAGGATTGAGAGGAAACTATATCAAATATTTGAAATCTGTTGTGCTGTTTTTCAGTAGACAAAACATGTCGCGCCTCCCGTGACTTGAAGTGTATTGTTTTGCAAAGGTATGCGTTTTCTGCATTACTTTTGGATGGCCAGCCACCCACACATTGTGCTTCCCCTTCTCAAGCACCCAAAATAATGAAATTAAAAAAAAACCCACACACAAGGAATTGGCATCTTGTGAATGCAATTATCAATAGACTGGATAATGATACCATATCATTTGCGTTATATTCAGCCTGTATGTTCCTTTCAGCTTTACGTACTGTCAAAGAAACGTACTGACGACCATAACAGACAGTAGGGAGATCTGTCTTCCATTTTCATATATTGATTGTTAGTTACCCTACAGTGTAGGGCTTGAAAAATTGTCTATAGACTCATTAATTTGTTCCTCTCCACGGAAATCTTTAGTAAAAGGCGAAAGATTTTCTCGTTTGTTTGAAGAGAAACCAGAGTGCCGTAAATAGTAAACATAAAAACATGTGTAAATTTAGTTTCAACATAATATTGGTAATGCTAAATTTATATAAATAAAAAGCAATGTGTTGTACTTAATAAAGAAGAAAAATTCTTATGAATGTTTAATGTAAATTTAATTTTATATGTTAATTATAATTCATATAAAAATGATAGCATGTAGTGAACAGTAAATAATAAAATGCTTTTATTTTTTATTTAATAGTCAATAGTAATGGGAAATTACTCGTCCTAACTGCACAGCGTTCTTCCCTAAAATGATGTTCACAGAAATGTCCAAGCCTCTTGTTGACCCACAAGTTACAAACGGAAAGGATGGCGGAAAGGTGCAGGGAAGTACTGACGATAAAGAGTGGGGGCATCAAAACAAGGAGTGGGAACTGGAAAAAATAAAAGGAAGAAAAAAATCGCCAAAACATGGACAAAGGGACGTCACCAGGTCGAACAGAGAAAACCAAGCAGGGAGATCAAGAAATGCTCGAACTGATTCTCCTCCAGTAAGCATTCGTCCATTGAATGTATCATAATCATCATTATTATCATCATCATTGTTATTATTATTATTATTATTATTATAATTGTCAGCTTGTAACACAGCTAAATCTCTTCATGCTGTAACACAGACACGTGTTAATTTCTCTGTCTATCTGTCTGTCTGTCTGACTCTCTCTCTCTCTCTCTCTCTCTCTCTCTCTCTCTCTCTCTCTCTCTCTCTCTCTCTCTCTTTGCTGTAAGTTAGACCAGCGTTAATCTCTGTCTCTCTCTCTCTCTCTCTCTCTCTCTCTCTCTCTCTCTCTTTGCTATAAGTCAGACCGGTGTTAATCTCTCTGTGTCTGTCTCTGTCTCTGTCTCTGTCCTGTCTCTCTCTCTCTCTCTCTCTCTCTCTCTCTCTCTCTCTCTCTCTGTGCTGTAAGTCAGACCAGTGTTAATCTGTGTGTGTGTGGTGTGTGTGTGTGTGTGTGTGTGTGTGTGTGTGTGTGTGTGAGTGTTGTGTGTGTGTGTGTGTGTGTGGAGAGAGAGAGAGAGAGAGAGAGAGAGAGAGAGAGAGAGGTGTTCTGCCAATTCAGTAGTCAGTATGTGCTTGAGAGAGACAGAGACAGAGACAGAGAGAGAGAGAGAAAGAGAGAGAGAGTGAGAGAGAGAGAGAGAGAGAGAGAGAGAGAGAGAGAGAGAGAGAGAGAGAGAGGAGAGAGAAATTGCGTACTTACCACATAAACAGAGGAGTGTTGATATTAAGATTAATCACACACACACACACATACACACACACACACACACACACACACACACACACACACACACACACACACACATACATGTCTCTCTCCTCTCTCTCTCTCTCTCTCTCTCTCTCTCTCTTTCTCGCTTAGATAAAACAAAAACAAACAAACAAGAAATATACTACGCACAAAAAGTTAAGGATCGGTATGTGAAAACAGGTGCGTAATAAACTCAGTTCGCTACTGTTATTTATTTCTTAGTCCAGCCAAATTGTCATGAATTCTTGTTCAGCTGTAAGTGGGCGATGTTGTGTTAGTGCGAAAATTGCACGGGATTCTCTACTACTGAGCTGGGCCGCAAACGGAAAAGCGGAAACTTGCGAAAAATGACCTTGTTTTGGACCGTTCTGCCTGAACACATTGCACTTGCCAGATGGAAAAACCATTATGCACGTGCCAACACTGCTGTTTATGTGTGAGATGCTGTCGCTCGCTTGGCTATATAAGAAGACATTCCACCAGTAGTAGGCCTGATCTGACAATGCCTCCACGACGAAAATTAAGCGAGTTGGATAGGGGACGAGCTGTTGCATGGTTCCAAGATGGTGTTCCCAAGCGAGAAGTGGCCAGGCGACTTCATGTGTCCATCTCGGTCATTGTCCGACTGATTCAACGCTTCACAGCCACTGGGATTGTCCATGAAAGACGCAGATCTGGTCGACCGAAGAAGACAACCCCACGTGACGATCGTCTCATTGAACGACAAGCCCTGCAGACAAGAACAGCCTCTTCCAGCATAATTCAAAGGCAGTTCAGGGTGGCTACTAACATCAACATCAGCCAGCAGACCATACAGAACCGCCTACATGGGTTTAATCTCCATTCTCGTCGCCCAGCAGTACGGCCACGCTTAACTCCAGCCCATAGGGCAGCACGCCGCGCCTTCTGCGCACGTCACGTGAGGTGGACACGTCAGCAATGGTCCCAGGTCCTGTTCAGTGATGAATCACGCTTCACCCTTCACCACAACGACGGCCGACTGAGGGTCTGGAGGCGCCCAGGGCAACGCTTTACTGACGCCACTGTCCAAGAAAAGGTGGCCTTTGGTGGAGGTTCTGTAATGGTCTGGGGGGCCTTCAGCCTTCACCACAGAACACCCTTGTATCATGTACAGGGTAACCTGACTGGCATCCGATACCGGAATGAGATCCTTCGACCACTGGCTGTGCCTACACTGCAGCAGATGGGACCGAGGGCTGTCTACCAGGATGACAATGCTCGCCCCCACAGGGCAAGGGTGGTCAACGACTTCCTGCAGCAGTCTGGAGTCAACAGAATGGAGTGGCCAGCATGCAGTCCCGATCTCAACCCGATTGAGAACCTCTGGGATGAGCTGGATCGCAAAGTGAGGAGCCACCCCCCTCCCAGGGATGCCCAACACCTCTACCAGATGCTGCAGGCTGAGTGGCAGGCGCTTCCACAGAGGATCTTCACCAACCTGGTCAACTCGATGAGGACTCGCTGCGTCGAGTGCCAGAACAGCCATGGTGGTTACACGCATTACTGAGCTTTTGAGAGCATCAGTATGCCCTGTCTTGTGATTTCAATGACTTTGGGAAATCAAATTTGGATACGTACCCACTTTAATCAAATGTACACACCAAACGATTGCTCGAGACTGAAGGCAATTGTGTATCGTTATCACTAAAGAATGGAATTAAATGTTGGCCAAACTTCAACGCATTGACTTTCTTATTTTGACAGTTATGAATGTTTGTGGAAGTGATCCTTAACTTTTTGTGCGTAGCTTAGTTATATTGAAAGAAAGAAGAGAAAACCTTTACACAGAAGTCACATGTCTATAACACATTATTCTATCTGTCCAGAGAGATGTACGCACGGTCCGTTTAAAAAAAAAAATTGCAAAACGTTTTCCACTCCAAACACCACCAATATCGATGGTCTCCTTTACTTTTTTCTATCCCTTTCTTTGACGTATTAGTTGTACACAATTAAGTATAATTATTCATTAAATAACCTGAAAACGTTGGTATACTTGTAGTGTTTCAGGCAGTGTGCCTGCTTGCAAAACCCTCGTGTTTGGTAGATCAAACCGGCGTGTTCACGTCACATGTGAAAGCATGTCCAGGATTGAGAGGAAACTATATCAAATATTTGAAATCTGTTGTGCTGTTTTTCAGTAGACAAAACATGTCGCGCCTCCCGTGACTTGAAGTGTATTGTTTTGCAAAGGTATGCGTTTTCTGCATTACTTTTGGAGGGCCAGCGACCCACACATTGTGCTTTACCTTCACAAGCACCCAAAATAATGAGAGAAAAAAAAACACACACACACACAAGGAATTGGCATCTTGTAAATGCAATTATCAATAGACTGGATAATGATATCATATCATTTGCGTTATATTCAGCCTGTATGTTCCTTTCAGTTTTACGTACTGTCGAAGAAACGTACTGACGACCATAACAGACAGTAGGGAGATCAGTCTTCCATTTTCATATATTGATTGTTAGTTACCCTACAGTGTAGGGCTTGAAAAATTGTCTATAGACTCATTAATTTGTTCCTCTCCACGGAAATCTTTAGTAAAAGGCGAAAGATTTTCTCGTTTGTTTGAAGAGAAACCAGAGTGCCGTAAATAGTAAACATAAAATCATGTGTAAATTTAGTTTCAACATAATATTGGTACTGCTAAATTTATATAAATAAAAAGCAATGTGTTGTACTTAAAAAAGAAGAAAAATTCTTATGAATGTTTAATGTAAATTTAATTTTATATGTAAATTATAATTCATATAAAAATGATAGCATGTAGTGAACAGTAAATAATAAAATGCTTTTATTTTTTATTTAATAGTTAATAGTAATGGGAAATTACTCGTCCTAACTGCACAGCGTTCTTCCCTAAAATGATGTTCACAGAAATGTCCAAGCCTCTTGTTGACCCACAAGTTACAAACGGAAAGGATGGCGGAAAGGTGCAGAGAAGTACTGACGATAAAGAGTGGGGGCATCAAACAAGGAGTGGGAACTGGAAAAAAAAAAAAAAGGAAGAAAAAAATCGCCAAAACATGGACAAAGGGACGTCACCAGGTCGAACAGAGAAAACCAAGCAGGGAGATCAAGAAACGCTCGAACTGATTCTCCTCCAGTAAGCATGTCGTCCATTGAATGCATCATAATAATCATTATTATCATTATTATTATTATTATTATTATTATTATTATTATTATTATTATTGTCAGCTTGTAACACAGCTAAATCTCTTCATGCTGTAACTCAGACACGTGTTAATTTCTCTGTCTGTCTGTCTGTCTGTCTGACTCTCTCTCTCTCTCTCTCTCCTCTCTCTCTCTCTCTCTCTCTCTCTCTCTCTCTCTCTCTCTCTGCTGTAAGTCAGACCAGCGTTAATCTCTCTCTCTGTCTCTCTCTCTCTCTTTGCTATAAGTCAGACCGGTGTTAATCACTCTGTCTCTCTCTCTCTCTCTCTCTCTCTCTCTCTCTCTCTCTCTCTCTCTCTGTGCTGTATGTCAGACCAGTGTTAATCTGTGTGTGTGTGTGTGTGTGTGTGTGTGTGTGTGTGTGTGTGTGTGTGAGAGAGAGAGAGAGAGAGAGAGAGAGAGAGAGTGTTCTGCCAATTCAGTAGTCAGTATGTGCTTCAGAGAGACAGAGACAGAGACAGAGAGAGAGAGAGAGAGAGAGACAGAGAGAGAGACAGAGAGAGAGACAGAGAGAGAGACAGAGAATCGCGTACTTACCACATAAACAGAGGAGTGTTAATATTAAGATTAATCACACACACACACACACACACACACACACACACACACACACACACACACACACACACACACTGCTCTCTCTCTCTTCTCTCTCTCTCTCTCTCTCTCTCTCTCTCTCTCTCTCTCCCTCACTTTTCTCGCTTAGATAAAAAAAAAAAAAACAACAAGAAATAGTTATATTGAAAGAAATTAAGAAAACCTTTACACAGAAGTCACATGTCTATAACACATTATTCTATCTGTCAAGAGAGATGTACGCACGGTCCGTTTAAAAAAAAAATTGCAAAGGGTTTTCCACTCCAAACACCACCAATATCAATGGTCTCCTTTACTTTTTCTATCCCTTTCTTTGACGTATTAGTTGTACACAATTAAGTATAATTATTCATTAAATAACCTGAAAACGTTGGTATAGTTGTAGTGTTTCAGGCAGTGTGCCTGCTTGCAAAACCCTCGTGTTTGGTAGATCAAACTGACGTGTTCACGTCACATGTGAAAGCATGTCCAGGATTGAGAGGAAACTATATCAAATATTTGAAATCTGTTGTGCTGTCTTTCAGTAGACAAAACATGTCGCGCCTCCCGTGACTTGAAGTGTATTGTTTTGCAAAAGTATGCGTTTTCTGCATTACTTTTGGAGGGCCAGCCACCCACACATTGCGCTTTACCTTCACAAGCACCCAAAATAATGAGAAAAAAAAAAACAAAAAAAAAAACACACACACACACAAGGAATTGGCATCTTGTAAATGCAATTATCAATAGACTGGATAATGATACCATATCATTTGCGTTATATTCAGCCTGCATGTTCCTTTCAGTTTTACGTACTGTTGAAGAAACGTACTGACGACCATAACAGACAGTAGGGAGATCTGTCTTCCATTTTCATATAATTATTGATTGTTAGTTACCCTACAGTGTAGGGCTTGAAAAATTGTCTATAGACTCATTAATTTGTTCCTCTCCACGGAAATCTTTAGTAAAAGGCGAAAGATTTTCTCGTTTGTTTGAAGAGAAACCAGAGTGCCGTAAATAGTAAACATAAAATCATGTGTAAATTTAGTTTCAACATAATATTGGTAATGCTAAATTTATATAAATAAAAAGCAATGTGTTGTACTTAATAAAGAAGAAAAATTCTTATGAATGTTTAATGTAAATTTAATTTTATATGTAAATTATAATTCATATAAAAATGATAGCATGTAGTGAACAGTAAATAATAAAATGCTTTTATTTTTTATTTAATAGTTAATAGTAATGGGAAATCACTCGTCCTAACTGCACAGCGTTCTTCCCTAAAATGATGTTCACAGAAATGTCCAAGCCTCTTGTTGACCCACAAGTTACAAACGGAAAGGATGGCGGAAAGGTGCAGGGAAGTACTGACGATAAAGAGTGGGGGCATCAAAACAAGGAGTGGGAACTGGAAAAAAAAAAAAAAAAAAAAGGAAGAAAAAAATCGCCAAAACATGGACAAAGGGACGTCACCAGGTCGAACAGAGAAAACCAAGCAGGGAGATCAAGAAATGCTCGAACTGATTCTCATCCAGTAAGCATGTCGTCCATTGAATGCATCATAATAATCATTATCATTATTATTATTATTATAATTGTCAGCTTGTAACACAGCTAAATCTCTTCATGCTGTAACTCAGACACGTGTTAATTTCTCTGTCTGTCTGTCTGTCTGTCTGTCTGACTCTCTCTCTCTCTCTCTCTCTCTCTCTCTCTCTCTCTCTCTCTCTCTCTCTCTCTCTCTGCTGTAAGTCAGACCAGCGTTAATCTCTCTCTCTCTGTCTCTCTCTCTCTCTCTTTGCTATAAGTCAGACCGGTGTTTAATCACTCTGTCTCTCTGTCTCTCTGTCTCTCTCTGTCTCTCTCTCTCTCTCTCTCTCTCTCTCTCTCTGTGCTGTATGTCAGACCAGTGTTAATCTGTGTGTGTGGTGTGTGTGTGTGTGTGTGTGTTGTGTGTGTGTGTGTGTGTTGTGTGGTGTGTGTATGTGTGTGTGAGGAGAGAGTGTTCTGCCAATTCAGTGTCAGTAGTGCTTGAGAGAGAGAGTGTTCGCAATCAGAGAGCAGTAGAGACATGAGAGAGAGAGAGACAGAGAGAGAGAGAGAGAGACAGAGAGGGGAGAGACAGAGAGAGAGGAGAG
>CM065741.1:804377-809377 GCA_033310375.1 Conus canariensis
AAAGGTACTGACGACCATAACAGACAGTAGGGAGATCTGTCTTCCATTTTCATATAGGCCTATTGATTGTTAATTACCCTGCAGTGTAGGGCTTGAAAATTGTCTATAGACTCATTAATTTGTTCCACTCCACGGGAATCTTTGGTAAAAGGCGAAAGATTTTCTCTTTTGTTTGAAGAGAAACCAGAGTGCCGTAAATAGTAAACAAACTCATGAGCAAATTTTGTTTCAACATAATATTGGTAATGCTAAATTTATATAAATAAAAAGCAATGTGTTGTACTAAATGAAGAATAAAAATTCTTATGAATGTTAGCATGTAGGGAACAATAAATAATAAAAAGCTTTTATTTTTATTTAATAGTTAGTAGTAATGGGAAATTACTCGTCCTAACTGCACAGCGTTCTTCCCTAAAATGATGTTCACAGAAATGTCCAAGCCTCTTGTTGACCCACAAGTTACAAACGGAAAGGATGGCGGAAAGGTGCAGGGAAGTACTGACGATAAAGAGTGGGGGCATCGAAACAAGGAGTGGGAACTGGAAAAAAAAAAAAAAGAAGAAAAAAAATCGCCAAAACATGGACAAAGGGACGTCACCAGGTCGAACAGAGAAAACCAAGCAGGGAGATCAAGAAATGCTCGTACTGATTCTCCTCCAGTAAGCATGTTGTCCTTTGAATGCATCATCATCATCATCATCATCATCATCATCATCATCATCATCATCATCATCATCATCATTATTATTATTATAATAATTGTCAGCTTGAAACACAGCTAAATCTGTTCATTCTGTAACTCAGACACGTGTTAATTTCTGTCTGTCTGTCTGTCTGTCTGTCTGTCTGTCTGTCTGTCTGTCTGTCTGTCTCTCTCTCTCTCTCTCTCTCTCTCTCTCTCTCTCTCTCTCTCTGCTGCAAGTCAGACCAGCGTTAATCTCTCTCTCTCTCTCTCTCTCTCTCTCTCTCTCTCTCTCTCTCTCTCTCTCCTCTCTCTCTCTGATTGCTGTAAGTCAGCACGGTGTTAATCACTCTCTCTCTCTCTCTGTGCTGTAAGTCAGACCAGTGTTAATCTGTGTGTGTGTGTGTGTGTGTGTGTGTGTGTGTGTGTGTGTGTGTGTGTGTGTGTGTGTGTGTGTGTTCTGCCATTTCAGTAGTCAGTATGTGCGTGAGAGAGAGAGAGAGAGAGAGAGAGAGAGAGGGAGAGAGAGAGAGAGAGAGAGAGAGAGAGAGAGAGAGAGAGAGAGAGAGAGAGAGAGAGAGAGAATTGCGTACTTACCACATAAACAGAGGAGTGTTGATATTAAGATTAATCACACACACACACACACACACACACACACACACACACACACACACACACACACACACACCTCTCTCTCTCTCTCTCTCTCTCTCTCTCTCTCTCTCTCTCCTCACTTTTCTCGCTTAGATAAAACAAAAACAAACAAACAAAAAATAATTATATTGAAAGAAAGAAAGAAAACCTTTACACAGAAGTCACATGTCCATAACACATAATTCTATCTGTCAAGAGAGATGTACGCACGGCCCGTTTAAAAAAATTGCAAAAGGTTTTCCACTCCAAACACCACCAATATCAATGGTCTCCTTTACTTTTTTCTATCCCTTTCTTTGACGTATTAGTTGTACACAATTAAGTATAATTATTCATTAATTAAGCTGAAAACGTCCGTATAGTTGTAGTGTTTCAGGCAGTGTGCCTGCTTGCAAAACCCCCGTGTTTTGTAGATCAAACCGACGAGTTCACGTCACATGTGAAAGTATGTCCAGGATTGAGAGGAAACTATATCAAATATTTTTAATCTGTTGTGCTGTTTTTTTTAGTAAACAAAACATGTCGCGCCTCACGTCACTTGAAGTGCATTGTTTTGCAAAGATGTGCGTTCTCTGCATTACTTCTGGAGGGGCCAGCCACCCACACATTGTGCTTCACCTTCACAAGCATACAAAATAATGAAATAATAAATAAAGCACACACAAGGAATAGGCATCTTGTAAATGCAATTATCAATGGACTGGATAATGATACCATATCATGTGCGTTATATTCAGCCTGTACTTTCCTTTCAGCTTTACATACCTCCGAAGAAACGTATTGACGAACATAAACGACAGTAGGGAGATCCATCTTCCATTTTCATATATTGATTATTAATTACCGTATAGTGTAGGGCTTGAAAAATTGTCTATAGACTCATTAATTTGTTCCTCTCCACGGAAATCTTTAGTAAAAGGCGAAAGATTTTCTCGTTTGTTTGAAGAGAATCCAGAGTGCCGTAAATGGTAATCATATAATCATGAGTAAATTTTGTTTTGACATAATATTGGTACTGCTAAATTTATATAAATAAAAAGCAATGTGTTGTACTAAATTAAGGTAAAAAGTCCTTTGCAATGTTCAATATAACTTTATCTCATATGTACATAATAATTCATATAACAAGATGCAAAGCATACAAACGTACTCCCAGTATATTCTGAATACGCGTGATATATTCCATAAAGAGGAAAAACCGTCTTGGGCTTGTCTAACTGTTAGTAATGGCTATTCTAGTAAACATCGGCCATCATCTGTGACCTATAATGAACATACTTACAAATTTTCAGAAAGATCTGCCAAGAACTTTCTCAGATTTTCGATAAAGAAGAAAACCATTATGGGCCGTTAGTAACGGCTATAACGGTAAACTTGAACATCGGGCATCATTCGTGACCCATAATGAACATACCTACAAATTCTCAGAAATATCGGCCACGTACTTTCTGAGATATTCCATGAAGAAGGAAAACCGTTAGGCCCCGTTATAGCCGTTAGCAACGGCTATAACGGTAAAACAAAACATCGGGCATCATCCGTGACCCATAATACCTACAAATTTTCAGAAAGATCGGCCAAGTACTTTCTGGGATATTCCATAAAAAAAGAAAAACGGTTATGGCTTGTTATAGCAGTTAGTAACGGCTATAACAGGGTAAACTAAGACATCGGGCATCATCCGTGACCCATGATGAACATACCTGCTAATTTTCACAAAGACCGGCCAAGTACTTTCGGAGATATTCCATAAAGAAGAAAAACCGTTACAGGCCGTTACAGCCGTTAGTAACGGCTATAACGGTAAAGTAAACATCGGGCATTATTCGTGACCCATAATGAACATACCTATAAATTTTCAGAAAGATCGGCCAAGTACTTTCGGAGATATTCCGTAAAGAAGAAAAACCGTTACAGTCCGTTACAAACGGCTATAATGGAGTAAACTAAAACTTCGGGCATCATCCGTGACCCATAATGAACATACCTGCTAATTTTCAAAGATCGGACAAGTACTTTCGGAGATATTCCATAAAGAAGAAAAACCGTTACAGGCCGTTACATCCGTTAGCAACGGCTATAACGGTAAACTAAAGCATCGGGCATTATTCGTGACCCATAGTGAACATACCTACAAATTTTCAGAAAGATCGGCCAAGTACTTTCTGAGATATTCCATAAAGAAGAAAAACCGTTATGGGCCGTTATAGCCGTTAGTAACGACAATAACGGTAAACTAAACATCGGGTATCATCCGTGACCCATAACGAACATACCTACAAATTTTCAGAAAGATCGACAAAGTGCTTTCTGAGATATTCTGTAAAGAAGAAAAACAGTTATGGGCCATTATAGCCGTTAGTAACGGCTATAACGGTAAACTAAACATCGGGCATCATCCGTGACCCATAACGAACATGCCTGCAAATTTTCACAAAGACCGGCCAAGTACTTTCAGAGATATTCCATACAGAAGGAAAACCGTTACAGGCCGTTACAGCCGTTAGTAACAGCTATAACGGGGTAAACTAAAACATCAGGCATCACCCGTGACTCATAATGAACATACCTACAAATTTTCAGAAAGATCGGCCAAGTACTTTTTGAGATATTCCATAAAGAAGAAAAACCGTTACAGGCCGTTACAGCCGTTACTAACGGCTATAACAGGGTAAACTAAAACATCGGGCATCATCCGTGACCCATCATGTTCATACCTGCTAATTTTCACAAAGATCAGCCAAGTACTTTCGGAGATATTCCATAACGAAGAAAAACCGTTACAGGCCGTTACAGCCGTTAGTAACGGCTATAACGGTAAACTAAAACATCGGGCATGGATCTTGACCCATAATGAACATACCTACAAATTTTCAGAAAGATCAGCCCAGTAGTTTTGTTTGGAGCAAGTGGAACACATTTTGACCACGGACAGACGGACAGACACACAGACACAAACACAGACAGCATTTCTTCGTTCCCATTCTAAAGTACTCCCTGTTCTATAAGAACTGGGAGTACAAAAATGGTAGAACATAGGGAACAATAAATGAATAAAAAGCTTTTATTTTTATTTAATTGTAAATAATGATGGGAAATTACTCGTCCTAACTGCACAGCGTTCTTCCCTAAAATGATGTTCACAGAAATGTCTAAGCCTCTTTTTGACCCCCAAGTTACAAACGGAAAGGATGGCGGAAAGGTGCAGGGAAGTACTGACGATAAAGAGTGGGGGCATCAAAACAAGGAGTGGGAACTGGAAAAAAAAAAAGAAAAAAATCGCCAAAACATGGACAAAGGGACGTCACCAGGTCGAACAGAACAAATCTAGCAGGGAGATCAAGAAATGCTCGTACTGATTCTCCACCAGTAAGCATGTTGTCCTTTGAATGCATCATCATCACATCATCTCTCTCTCTCTCTCTCTCTCTCTCTCTCTCTCTCTCTCTCTTCTCGTAAATAAAACAAAAGCAAGCAAAAAATATATTGAAAAAAAGAAAGAAAACCTTTACACAGGAGTCACATGTCTATAACACATATATCTGTTAAGAGAGATGTACGCACGGCCAGTTTAAAAAGAATTGCAAAAGATTTTCTACTCCAAACTCCACCAATATCAATGGTCTCCTTTACTTTTTCTATCCCTTACTCTGACGTATTA
>CM065741.1:816877-821877 GCA_033310375.1 Conus canariensis
CTTGATGCCACCGTACATATACTGATACCATCAGCCAGTCTACTTGTCTGTCAACCTACCCACCCCCCTTCTTGTGTGTGTGTGTGTGTGTGTGTGTGTGTGTGTGTGTGTGGTGTGTGTGTGTGTGTGTGTGGTGCGTGGTGTGTGTGTGTGTGTGTGTGTGTGTGTGTGTGTGTGTGTGTTCATCTTTTTTACCTTCATTGAAATATTCGTATTCTCTCCCTCCATTCTTCTCTCTTCATATCCAAGATTGAAATGGAATGTCACGATAATTGAAAGTTGTCTTCTTCTTCTTCTTCTTTACTTTGACTTTACTGACATATTTCAAGAATACAGAAGACAGGTGCAACAGTTATTAGTTTTCCGTCTGAAACGAATAGTATTAGACGCTCATAATATATCATTCCAAGAGAGAGAGAGAGAGAGAGAGAGAGAGAGAGAGAGAGAGAGAGAGAGAGAGAGAGACGGGAGAGAGGAGGCACAGGAAGGGAGGAAGACAGAGAGAGGAAGAGGGAGGGTGGGGGAGAGAAAGGGAGAAAGGGAGAGAAAGGAAGGGACAGAGAGAAAGAGGGAGAGAGACAGAGGGAGAGAGAGAAAGGAAAGGAGAGAGAGCGAGGGGAAGGCACACAGAGAGGGAGGGAGAGAGAGAGAGGGAGGGAGAGAGATTGAGACAGGGAAGGAGAGAGAGGGAGGAAGAGAAAGGAAGAAAGGGGAAGAGAGAGAGAGAGAGAGAGAGAGAGAGAGAGAGAGAGAGAGAGAGGGGAGTGAGCGAGGGAGGGAAAGAGAAAGAGTGAGAGAGACCTTGTCCTCCTTGACACACACACACACACACACACACACACACACACACACACACACACACACACACACACGCACGCACGCACGCACACACACACACACACACACACACACAGAGAGAGAGAGAGAGAGAGAGAGAGAGAGAGAGAGAGAGAGAGAGAGGAGCGCGCTCTGACTGGTTCACACAGAGTACACAAATACACAGAGAATGAGAATGAGACTGAAATGGATAAGAGGTGCTAATAACAAATGAAATAAAACACTCAGATTGTGCTAAACATGACTTATTCAGATTCGTCTTCCAATGTTTTTAAAGTGTTATCAGTTGAAGTGAATAAATGTGAACACCTACACTATCAGGATTTCAACCGTGAAACTTGGTATGTGGGATGTTCTCTTCGATTATCATCACAGAATGATAAGCCATTTCCCTCGGTGTTAAAATATTTAATTGCTTGACCATATTACAGTCGTCATGCAATGATCACCGGAAGCCCGGTGACAGCCAAGAGGCCAGTGAGGAATATTCATGGCACCGGGTATTAAAGAACTTGACATCCGTGCTCCAACGGGTACGGCCGCCTCTACATACCTCTCTCGTGCTTACTGGTTTGATTTGATTTGAATATTTTCCGTTAATTGTCAGTGAGACGAAGATAAAGATTTTGAGGAGACGATTAGCATGGTGTCAATTTAAGTTACCAGTTCTAAGAACGAAGAACAGGAATCGGAACTTTTTTCCCCCGTGAACAAGACTTGTGACATCATAAACCATGATGTGACATACGCCATGATGTGACAGACGCCATGATGTGATCATACGCCATGCTGTGAACCTGTTGTGTGTTCGGACAGTGCAGATCGGATTCTTTTACCGCTTTCCCGTGCATTTGTATGTTACGACTGGGAACTGCTGTGTATTGTGGGCTATGAAACCTGAACTTGAGTCATCTTGTATATGTGTTGTGTGGACTACCGTTCTCAATAATCATGTCAACTGTGCATATCTACTGTGTTTGTGTATGCAGGATTTCTTTATCTTCAGTTAGGAGCGACATGTTATTCGGAGTGGGGTACCTTACTTAGTGATGAAGCATACAAAATATTTCCCATGATTATTTCTAAATTGCTGTCTGACTAGGTCAGACATCATATCTCATTACCTTTATGAATTTCAACAGGATCAAAAATCTTCGTCAACACCTTCCAGCGATACCAGCCCGAGTGGTGAGCAGACAGACAGACACATCGGCAAGAAACTGTTGATTGAAGAGTGGGACTCTGAGGACGAACAGACAGACAGACACATCGGCAAGAAACTGTTGATTGAAGTGTGGGACTCTGAAGACGAACAGACAGACAGACACATCGGCAAGAAACTGTTGATTGAAGTGTGGGACTCTGAGGACGAACAGACAGACAGACACATCGGCAAGAAACTGTTGATTGAAGTGTGGGACTGTGGGCACGAACAGACAGACAGACACATCGGCAAGAAACTGTTGATTGAAGTGTGGGACTCCGGGAACGAACAGACAGACAGACACATCGGCAAGAAACTGTTGATTGAAGTGTGGGACTCTGAGAACGAACAGACAGACAGACACATCGGCAAGAAACTGTTGATTGAAGTGTGGGACTGTGGGGACGAACAGACAGACAGACACATCGGCAAGAAACTGTTGATTGAAGTGTGGGACTCTGGAGACGAACAGACAGACAGACACATCGGCAAGAAACTGTTGATTGAAGTGTGGGACTCTGGAGACGAACAGACAGACAGACACATCGGCAAGAAACTGTTGATTGAAGTGTGGGACTCTGGAGACGAACAGACAGACAGACACATCGGCAAGAAACTGTTGATTGAAGTGTGGGACTGTGGGAACGAACAGACAGACAGACACATCGGCAAGAAACTGTTGATTGAAGTGTGGGACTGTGGGAACGAACAGACAGACAGACACATCGGCAAGAAACTGTTGATTGAAGTGTGGGACTCTGGAGACGAACAGACAGACAGACACATCGGCAAGAAACTGTTGATTGAAGTGTGGGACTGTGGGAACGAACAGACAGACAGACACATCGGCAAGAAACTGTTGATTGAAGTGTGGGACTGTGGGGACGAACAGACAGACAGACACATCGGCAAGAAACTGTTGATTGAAGTGTGGGACTGTGGGAACGAACAGACAGACAGACACATCGGCAAGAAACTGTTGATTGAAGTGTGGGACTGTGGGAACGAACAGACAGACAGACACATCGGCAAGAAACTGTTGATTGAAGTGTGGGACTCTGAGGACGAACAGACAGACAGACACATCGGCAAGAAACTGTTGATTGAAGTGTGGGACTGTGGGAACGAACAGACAGACAGACACATCGGCAAGAAACTGTTGATTGAAGTGTGGGACTCTGAGGACGAACAGACAGACAGACACATCGGCAAGAAACTGTTGATTGAAGTGTGGGACTCTGAGGACGAACAGACAGTGACATGGCACTACAAACAGACAGACAGTGACATGGCACTACAAACAGACAGACAGTGACATGGCACTACAAACAGACAGACAGTGACATGGCACTACAAACAGACAGACAGTGACATGGCACTACAAACAGACAGACAGTGACATGGCACTACAAACAGACAGACAGTGACATGGCACTACAAACAGACAGACAGTGACATATCACTACAAATCCAAGTAGAGGAGATGATGTGAAGACTGGACTCTTTGGCAACAAAGGAAGATTTAGCGCGGTGCAGGGCGCAGGTGGACAGGATAGTTGAAAGAAGAAATGGCCGAAAGGACAGGTTTGAAAGCAGCTTTTTCAACATGGGGAAACGTGTTGGACGAGGGGAAAACAGACGTAAATCAAGTTTTTCAACATGGGGAAACGTGTTGGACGAGGGGAAAACAGACGTAAATCAACTTTTTCAACATGGGGAAACTGTTGGACGAGGGGAAAACAGACGTAAATCAGCTTTTTCAACATGGGGAAACGTGTTGGACGAGGGGAAAACAGACGTAAATCAACTTTTTCAACATGGGGAAACGTGTTGGACGAGGGGAAAACAGACGTAAATCAACTTTTTCAACATGGGTAAACGTGTTGGACGAGGGGAAAACAGACGTAAATCAGCTTTTTCAACATGGGGAAACGTGTTGGACGAGGGGAAAACAGACGTAAATCAGCTTTTTCAACATGGGGAAACGTGTTGGACGAGGGGAAAACAGACGTAAATCAACTTTTTCAACATGGGGAAACGTGTTGGACGAGGGGAAAACAGACGTAAATCAGCTTTTTCAACATGGGGAAACGTGTTGGACGAGGGGAAAACAGACGTAAATCAACTTTTTCAACATGGGGAAACGTGTTGGACGAGGGGAAAACAGACGTAAATCAGCTTTTTCAACATGGGGAAACGTGTTGGACGAGGGGAAAACAGACGTAAATCAGCTTTTTCAACATGGGGAAACGTGTTGGACGAGGGGAAAACAGACGTAAATCAACTTTTTCAACATGGGGAAACGTGTTGGACGAGGGGAAAACAGACGTAAATCAGCTTTTTCAACATGGGGAAACGTGTTGGACGAGGGAAAACAGAGGTAAATCAGCTTTTTCAACATGGGGAAACGTGTTGGACGAGGGAAAACAGACGTAAATCAACTTTTTCAACATGGGGAAACGTGTTGGACGAGGGGAAAACAGACGTAAATCAGCTTTTTCAACATGGGGAAACGTGTTGGACGAGGGGAAAACAGACGTAAATCAACTTTTTCAACATGGGGAAACGTGTTGGACGAGGGGAAAACAGACGTAAATCAGCTTTTTCAACATGGGGAAACGTGTTGGACGAGGGGAAAACAGACCTAAATCAACTTTTTCAACATGGGGAAACGTGTTGGACGAGGGGAAAACAGACGTAAATCAGCTTTTCAACATGGGGAAACGTGTTGGACGAGGGGAAAACAGACGTAAATCAGCTTTTTCAACATGGGGAAACGTGTTGGACGAGGGGAAAACAGACGTAAATCAACTTTTTCAACATGGGGAAACGTGTTGGACGAGGGGAAAACAGACGTAAATCAGCTTTTTCAACATGGGGAAACGTGTTGGACGAGGGAAAACAGACGTAAATCAGCTTTTTCAACATGGGGAAACGTGTTGGACGAGGGGAAAACAGA
>CM065741.1:826877-829377 GCA_033310375.1 Conus canariensis
TGTTTCACTAACGACATTGCGTTTTCATATTATTTATTAAAATTATAATAGATTATTTTGTGACAAATCAGTAATTTCCAATTTTCATAATTGGTGATATTTAATTGTTTACATTGTTATATCCTTTATAAGATTGTATGGAAATTATGATGTCAAAGAGAGCAAAATTTATATATATTTTTTTTTTCTTTTAGAAAACAAGGGGAGATAACTCCACTTCGTTTGGCACATGTCCAACACTCCTGCCATCTTCGTCGGAAATGTATGAAAACCTTTTTGACTCTCCAGTGACAGTTCCAACAAGATCCCCTCCGGGTGGTGGGAAGTGCAATGGTTGGAGGGTAGAAGTATGAGAGTAATAGGTGATTAAAAAAAAAAAAAAAAATGACATGAAAACATGAATTAAAAAAAAAAAAAAAAAGAAAAGAAAGAAAGGGACGACAGCAAGTTGAGCAGGGCGATCCTAGTGTAGCGATCTCTCGGCCCACGGATATTCTCCCCTGCTCTAATCTTTTGCATTGAAAATGTTAAAGATGATGATTATAACAACAGGAATGACAGGAAGTTTGTATTAAAAACTGTGATTGTCCCAAACGTAAACTTCGTTAACGTTGGTGGTAGGTTGAACAACCCGTAAGGTTTAAGTAACTTGAACAAGAGTTTCAAGTTGATTTTGTTACGAAGAAGACAGTCACAACAGTCACGGAATGCACGTGTTCAGGAAAATGTGTGAGTGACTGAAATCTGACAGTTTGCTTAAAGGGGTCTTCACCCATAAATAGCATGTTTGGGTTGTTCAAAAGTATGATCGAGCGTGTTTCGATGTACGTGTTACTTTTCTTCTGGAACTCACTGCTATCCGTGTTTCGGGTCGTGCATGTAGCCAAATCGTGACTCGCCACGGAGATTGCCGAGCACAGTACGGAAAGAGACGAAAGTCGGGGATTCCGCAAGTGACGTATAAATGCCAACACCTCGAGGCGATAATGGCAAAGACTACCGTGAATGAAAAACATGTCCCTAAAAGCTCTCGCTATGAGGACGTAAAACTCAACTATTCTCGGCGATAATGGCAGATGCTCCCAAATTTTACTTGAGATAATAATCAGGGTTCCCAATTTGATTAATATTTTAATTTCTTCACTCTGTTTGTAGTTTGTTTGTCTGAGTTTTGTTTAACGTCCACGCCCAAATTAAGGATATGCAGATGGATGGATCGTCTTAACCTGACACCAGCGGGCCAGGTCGGATATCGGGGGTAAACTATGGTCATTTTAACAGGAAAAATTCCACATGAAAATTTCCAAGACCAACCCAGGGTCGAACCACCGACATTTCGGTCATGAGTCCAGCACCTTATCCACTAGACTGACCGTGGTCTCCATGTTTGCAGTTTTAAGAGGGTGTTTTCACCCTCAGGTAGGCATTTTACAGGTTGACCATATTATGTACATGTACACACATACGCACGGCACAGATAGTGCATGATATACACATGCACATGCATACATCTGTTCACACACACACACATTACCGTAGTATGTAAATAACTTAAAAATGATTATGTGATAAACCACATGTTCCTTCAGTTGTTTAGATCTATCAGATAATGCCTTTTCCTTTGAACAGGAGTTTGTCAGCTACTGCATCATCACACTAATTCTCTTCCCTGCTGTAGAAATCTTTTCAATAGCTGTTCACTTTCAGCCCCCCCCCCCCCCCCCCTCCCCTCCACACACACACACACTTTTTTTTTTACATTCCTCATTTTCAATCTCACTCTCTCCACTTAAATTCTGAAGTCCCACAATGACAATTAGAATCTGAGGGGTCTTTTACAATATATTGCGGTCAAAGATTCTAGCTGTTATTTTACAAAATGATGCGTGATGTATCGTACATCAGATCTAAGCTGCAGATCTAACTCATTATTCTCTTACTCACCAGGGCAGTTTATAGCATACAGACATACTACACCTGCATATATCTTAAAATGCACACTAAGTCACCATCCTGTATCGAAATACTGATGAATAATTCACTTACTAAAGCATATGGTTGTTGGGCGGAAACTTGAACTTGCAGGGTGCCTGATGTTCAGCAATGTCCTGAAAAATAAAAACCCAAACTATTATTCACTGGAGTCCAACAAGTTGTTATTTGTGGACATGGACACTTTCTTGTTAATAAGAATTATAACTTCAGTTTTGTTGGAAACACTAACAGCAGGGAAAAAATCACAAACATGCAACAGTTTCAGTGACAGCAGGCAGTGTGACTGACTGACTGCCACTATGCCTCTGGCATGTGTGACTGAAAGTAACAATGTATGTTTCAGTTTGATGCCAACACTCTTCAAAAAATCAACAACTATCTTTACAACCAACCATGCACCGAGAATGAAATGAAACACAAAAAGACCAACCACCCATTCCACAAACCTTACCTTCTTTACGTCTCTGAGTTTGGCTCTCTTGCTCCTGACAGAATCCGTGTCACT
>CM065741.1:834377-836877 GCA_033310375.1 Conus canariensis
CAATATGGGGGAAAAGAAATCAAATATAAGCGTTTAAGAAAATTTAGTGGGAAATAACTCGTCATGGGTGATGCTCTTCCAGCAGAAGTGCAATCTCTAAATCTTGCTTTGACTTACAGCACACATAGACACACGCACACACACATGGATAGCTGACGGGAAGACGGAAATGTAACGTGTAGGAGCGTGAGAGTGAAAAATTGTATAGATTTTTCAGGATCAAAGGGACGTCACCGAGTCGAGCGGAGCGAAACGTACGGAGCCACTTTCTAATCAACGACCTGATTCCCCGTTACTGCAGTTTATTCATTTATTGATATATCTATATAGTCATCGAAATATTACTATCATTATCATTATTATAATTATCGATATTCTCATTATCATTATTAGTAGTAGTAGTGGTAGTAGTAGTAGTAGTATACTATGCACAAAAAGAAACGCATATTTTTATTTCAGTCATTTCATGCGTCATTTAGCATTCAAAATATTACAACCACAGAAGAAGTAAGACATCAGTCTACTGTTATGTCTATTCATTATGTCTGACTATTCACACTGGACAGAGTTCCCTGCTATATGGGGCATGTTTCTGTCAAAATTTTCCTTAATATTTTCAGCGAAAAAAATATGCCTTTCTTTTTGTGCACAGTATAGTAGTAGTATCATCATTATTATTGCTTTCTGTTTTCCCGGAACAATCCTTTCGGAGAAAACAAGGGGAGGGGACTGGATGTTGCGGTTGGGGGACCAGTTCGTGATTAAACGCGGTGAAGCTTAACAAGAGTTCAAACCCCCTTCCCCCCCACACCCCGCGGTTGGGGGTGGGGGGAAGGGGGGTTGAACTCTTGTTAAGCTTCACCGCGTTTAATCACGACCATAGTCACAACATCAGATCTGCTAAGCCACTGGTTTCAATTAAATAAATAAATAGATAAATAAGTAAACAAACAAATAAATAGATAAAAAAGGTAAACTAGCAGATAAATAAATGAATAAGTAAACAAATAAACGAATGCATGAGGAAATAAATAAATAGCTTCATAAGTAGACAAGCAAATAAAATGAATAGATAAATAGGGAAACAAGCAAATTAATAGATAAATGGGGGTAAAATGAATTAATAAATTAATGAATACACTTATAGATAAATAAATAAGTAGGTAAATACATTAATTAGTTAGTTAATTAATTAAACATATGGCTGTATAAGAAAGAAGAACAAAAACTAATGTGGATGGAAGTCGCTTGTGAAAGAGAATGACTGGTCTTAAAAATCGAAGTCAGTTGCAAAGTTCGGCAACTGCAGGCGGAGATCTCAACAAATCATTAAAAAAAAAAAACAAAAAAAAAACAAGTACTGTATCCGCCAAACATGAACAAACGAATCACAAGACAAACAGCGTTTTGACCTCTTAGGCCTTCATCAGACAAGATAGACAACACTCAGGACAACGAAAATGAAGAACGAGCAATCACTTCTCATTGAATTCGACGCAAGATGGGCGATGAATGAATAAATAAAAAAATAGATAAATAAATAAATAAAGAAAAATGAATGAATAAATAAATAAACGAATTGATGAATACATAAGTAAGTAAAAAGCATTAAATTCAATTAAATTCAACGCCCATCTTGCACCGAAAATGCAGCCCATCCTTGATCGAGCAGGGGGAGACACTGAGAGACAAACAAAGAAACAGAGTTACATCCCGTAGTAAAAGATCTTTCTGTGTGTTACTGTCGTTCTTTATGATGGCAGAATCGCTATTGAAAGAAACATAATTATGTGCATTTTGCTAATAACTTTACAAATTAGTTGTGTGTATTATTCTACGCAAAAGAGTCATATTTTAATGACATCTATATATTATTCTCTGAAATAAATTTGACAGATTAATATGACTGAGATCCGAGCGGCATTTGTGATTGACAATACCTTCAATATTCACAGATTTGCCCTCCGGATTTGTATGCTGCTGCAGCGAATCTGCTGCAATTTAATCTGCTTATTTTATGGAGGATGATTTGCTGCTTCATCCTGTAACAAAATGGTGCCATAGGAAAAAAATAACCATGTTGGTATAAAATGCTCTTGCACAACACGGTAGGGGCTTAACTGAGGTGCAAAGTCTACGTACACACAGAAATGCTGGTAAAGTACTCGGCAAACGAAATAATTGTCAAAATTTACAACACAACTTGGTAAGATAGCTCGCATGGCAGACCAGGTGCTTATTTACACACGGAAAGTTCGAATAAAATACCCCGTCAAAATTTGAACGCCAGTCAGTGACGAGCCTCCGTCTGTAGGACGCACACACAAAATGAAAATCAAAAAGCACCGAACCAAGGGAAAGCAGCATGACGGTTAAATGTGTTACTGTCAAGGAAATGCTTCCTCCCTTCCCTCAGGAAGCATGAGGCAAACCTGTGAACCATAATAGTTATACCAAGCGTCGTTCTGTATCTGGTGCATATCAGGAAAAAATCTGATAT
>CM065741.1:841877-851877 GCA_033310375.1 Conus canariensis
TGGGTGAAAGAGACAAAGAAGAAGATTTCTACGTCGAGTTCCCAGAGACGACCATGGAGACCCAGTCCTGAAACCTGGTGCCAGTCAACCAAGGGTGTCACCATCACTCAGTGCTGAAGCAAACTTGAAGCGACTTGTTCGAGAACTGTGGTGTGGTGTGCAAAAGTGTGTGTGTGTGTGTGTGTGTGTGTGTGTGTGTGTGTGTGTGTGTGTGTGGTGTGCGTGTGTGTGTGTGTGTGTGTGTGTGTGGAAACCTGGCCAGGTAAGAAACCATTTTATTTTAACCCGTGATTAGCAAGCATTCATCTTTTATGTTTTTTAATTATTCCATTTTGTGTAGTTGGATCTTTCTTATGTAATTATAAGTAGCATAGAAACTGTATTTCGTGTTCTGAGTCGTGTTAGGAGAGAAACGAATGTGTGACATCCCATTCCCAGAGAGAGGTGAATGTTTGGTGGGTGCATGAGTGTGCATATTCGTGTATGAGTGCAGAGATAACCTTGGTGTGTTAAGTCTGACTAGTACATTAACTTAGTTTACTTCAGCGATACCATCACGATTTCCCCCGTGCTGGACATCCACCCTCTCTCGAAAGTGATGGAAGGAGCAGCTTTCCGTTACTAGTCATCTAAAGAAATTTTCATTTTCCTTGGGTCCTGTCAAAGATACTCAAGAGAGGCTAGGCTCACGAATAATTCTCCTTAGGCTTGTGCACTTCAAAGTGCTTGTAGCTCCGAGCGAACGAATTAGAGATGAGTTCAACCATTCAATACTGAATGAATGACAAAGAACTGACACAAGTGTACTTTAACACGTCGATTCTACTTGTGTATTCAAGGGTAAAATACTCAGATCTATAGAACTTCAGTCAAAACAGTTTTTGTTTGGGCTGACCTTTCCACCCACGTTATCTCATCATTGAGAGAGGGGAAGTTCTGGAGGAGCTGAGTTGGGGTCCACTTGGAATATCAGAACTTCTCTGATGTTGGAGAGGAGTGGGGATCTCTCACCAGTTGCTAGTGATTGGTCCACCTTCTCTTGTTGCTAGTGATTGGTCCACCTTCTCTTGTTGCTAGTGATTGGTCCACCTTCTCTTGTTGCTAGTGATTGGTCCACCTTCTCTTGTTGCTAGTGACTGGTCCACCTTCTCTTGTTGCTAGTGATTGGTCCACCTTCTCTTGTTGCAGGCTGATCTGTATGGTCTGCCCGGCTACTTGCTAGCGTGGAATCTTTTTTATTGTCTTTTTTTTTTTTTTTTGCTGTCCCATCTACTGTGCCACCTCAGCAGCAGTGCACCCACACCGTTCATTCTGACTCCTCGTCCACAGCCACAGCCCGGTCAGTTTCGCTGCAGCCCCAGCACCGGCAATCCACAGGGAGCGGTCATATCAAGTTGTCAAGAGGACCCAACGGAGCAGACACTGCACTGCTGCCGAGTCACTTCGGTGGTGTTCAGTGGCGCCTGTTCTGATCCAACATACGCAGGGCACCACCTTCTAAGCCCCCTACTGACGACAATAATTATTAGTCGTGGAGCCAACGTGAGTGAGCACTCCCCCTGGAGGGTGCTACCATGTCTGTCCAACGACAGCCCCCATGGACTCGCCGATGCCGGTGACCCCGACAAAATCAACCAAGGCCATAGATGCGGAGAGGACATTTAAGGTGAGGTCATCACGAGAGCAGGGAATGAAGGCCACAGAATTTGAGATATTTTTTTTGTTTAGCGCTGATCGATGAGAATGAGGATGATAAAGGTGATGCTATGAATCCCCATTCCAGTCTGAGACTACATGACAAGGCTGTACTCTATACTCCCTTTCATAAAATATCCCAGCATCAACCAGGCCCGAGAGATACAGACACCTGTAGTGTTGGTTAGGAAATTTGAGCAACGCTCTCAGAGAGGCATCCATTAAGTGGAGGAAATTCGACTGTGCGGTCCTAGTCTTCCCAACTGAGCCTGTAGCAAACCCAACTCTGGGTAGGAACCGGTTGGGGCAGAAAAATCCCACATGACTCTGATGGTAATCGAACCCATGACCTCCCAGCCGGGAGCCTGTGATGCTAACCACTTCGCCACAGTGGCTGGTGCTAGTGTGGAATTTCAGTCCTGTGCTGGAACACTAGCGATCCAGGATCTGGTCACAAGACAGAATCTGGTTTGTAGTTAAGTAGCTGAGACTCAAGCTTGGCGAGTCTTCACACTTGTCCTCTAGCTTTCAGTAAAGATGTGAGATCTCAGCCAGGAAATGATTAGTCTAAATATATCTGCTGTAATGATCAGTATCCAGTTTAGTTCTTCACTCAGATTTTGAGTGGATTGTAGCAAGTGGTGTGAGACAGTGATAAAATGCTAAACAACTGAAGGCAAACAACGGTTGAGGTTTAGTTATAAACTCAGCTGAAGTGACTGGGAATACACTTAGCCCAAGTACATACGTTGATTAGAGTCACCTACTAGGAAGTATCTAGACAACCAACAATACTCATAAATCACCTTATCAGTTTTTATACGGTTTAGGCATGCTGTTCTTCTGTCAGAAGATAACATTCAATGAATATCTTAACACATAGTATTGAATACTGGCAAAAAGTCATTAAAAAAATGTCATTGTTAACATAGAATGTTAATCAAGCACCTTAACAGTTTTTACCATGTCGTGGCAAACATGCCATCACAATAGAATACTCATTCATCATCAAGACCAGACGCCCCAGCCTGAACCGAGATCAAGGCTTTGAACCCCCCCCCCCCCCCGCCCCCATCTACAATGAGATCCTGACAATCGTTCACCCCACACAACAGTCGTCCCATCAAGCCTCGCTGCCACAACAGCAACAGTGAGCTGAAGAAGACAGGGCGAGCCTCCAAGTAAGTTTTTGATTCTGAGTCTGTAACTACTTTTCTAATGTCGAATCCAGAATCCAGAAACCCATATTCTTATTTACTGGCATAAAGTTATACAGTTAAAACATATGGTATACATACAGGCAATGCCTAGTCTCAAGACTTAGAAACTTAGTGTCAACTTACAGTTCTTGTGGGTTGATCAATGAAACCTGACACAGGATCTCAGAGTAGAAGAGATAAACGTTCCCCAATCTGGTATACAGCAGGGTTTATACTTGGTTCACTGGTGATGATCAGTCCTACAGCCTTTGTTGGTTCACTGGTGGTGATCAGTGTTACAGCCTTTGTTGGTTCACTGGTGGTGATCAGTGTTACAGCCTTTGGTGGTTCACTGGTGGTGATCAGTGTTACAGCCTTTGTTGGTTCACTGGTGGTGATCAGTGTTACAGCCTTTGTTGGTTCACTGGTGGTGATCAGTTCTACAGCCTTTGGTGGTTCACTGGTGGTGATCAGTGTTACAGCCTTTGGTGGTTCACTGGTGGTGATCAGTGTTACAGCCTTTGTTGGTTCACTGGTGATGATCAGTTCTACAGCCTTTGGTGGTTCACTGGTGGTGATCAGTCCTACAGCCTTTGGTGGTTCACTAGTGGTGATCAGTGTTACAGCCTTTGTTGGTTCACTGGTGGTGATCAGTCCTACAGCCTTTTGTGGTTCACTGGTGGTGATCAGTCCTACAGCCTTTGTTGGTTCACTGGTGGTGATCAGTCCTACAGCCTTTGTTGGTTCACTGGTGGTGATCAGTGTTACACCCTTTGGTGGTTCACTGGTGGTGATCAGTCCTACAGCCTTTGTTGGTTCACTGGTGGTGATCAGTGTTACAGCCTTTGGTGGTTCAGTGGTGGTGATCAGTCCTACAGCCTTTGGTGGTTCACTGATGGTGATCAGTCCTACAGCCTTTGGTGGTTCAGTGGTGGTGATCAGTGTTACAGCCTTTGGTGGTTCACTGGTGGTGATCAGTGTTACAGCCTTTGGTGGTTCACTGGTGGTGATCAGTCCTCCAGCCTTTGTTGGTTCACTGGTGGTGATCAGTCCTACAGCCTTTGGTGGTTCACTGGTGGTGATCAGTGTTACACCCTTTGGTGGTTCACTGGTGGTGATCAGTGTTACACCCTTTGTTGGTTCAGTGGTGGTGATCAGTGTTACACCCTTTGTTGGTTCACTGGTGGTGATCAGCCTTACAGCCTTTGGTGGTTCACTGGTGGTGATCAGTGTTACAGCCTTTGGTGGTTCACTGGTGGTGATCAGTCCTACAGCCTTTGTTGGTTCACTGGTGGTGATCAGTCCTCCAGCCTTTGGTGGTTCACTGGTGGTGATCAGTGTTACAGCCTTTGGTGGTTCACTGGTGGTGATCAGTCCTACAGCCTTTGTTGGTTCACTGGTGGTGATCAGTCCTACAGCCTTTGTTGGTTCACTGGTGGTGATCAGTGTTACAGCCTTTGTTGGTTCACTGGTGGTAATCAGTGTTACAGCCTTTCTTGGTTCACCGGTGGTGATCAGTGTTACAGCCTTTGTTGGTTCACTGGCGGTGATCAGTGTTACAGCCTTTGTTGGTTCACTGGCGGTGATCAGTCCTATAGCATTTGTTGGTTCACTGGTGGTGATCAGTGTTACAGCCTTTGTTGGTTCACTGGCGGTGATCAGTCCTACAGCCTTTGGTGGTTCACTGGCGGTGATCAGTCCTATAGCATTTGTTGGTACACTGGTGGTGATCAGTGTTACAGCCTTTGTTGGTTCACTGGTGGTGATCAGTGTTACAGCCTTTGGTGGTTCACTGGTGGTGATCAGTGTTACAGCCTTTGTTGGTTCACTGGTGGTGATCAGTGTTACAGCCTTTGTTGGTTCACTGGTGGTGATCAGTGTTACAGCCTTTGGTGGTTCACTGGTGGTGATCAGTGTTACAGCCTTTGGTGGTTCACTGGTGGTGATCAGTCCTACAGCCTTTGTTGGTTCACTGGTGGTGATCAGTCCTCCAGCCTTTGGTGGTTCACTGGTGGTGATCAGTGTTACAGCCTTGGTGGTTCACTGGTGGTGATCAGTCCTACAGCCTTTGTTGGTTCACTGGTGGTGATCAGTCCTACAGCCTTTGTTGGTTCACTGGTGGTGATCAGTGTTACAGCCTTTGTTGGTTCACTGGTGGTAATCAGTGTTACAGCCTTTCTTGGTTCACTGGTGGTGATCAGTGTTACAGCCTTTGTTGGTTTCACTGGCGGTGATCAGTGTTACAGCCTTTGTTGGTTCACTGGCGGTGATCAGTCTATAGCATTTGTTGGTTCACTGGTGGTGATCAGTGTTACAGCCTTTGTTGGTTCACTGGCGGTGATCAGTCCTACAGCCTTTGGTGGTTCACTGGCGGTGATCAGTCCTAAGCATTTGTTGGTACACTGGTGGTGATCAGTGTTACAGCCTTTGTTGGTTCACTGGTGGTGATCAGTGTTACAGCCTTTGGTGGTTCACTGGTGGTGATCAGTGTTACAGCCTTTGTTGGTTCACTGGTGGTGATCAGTGTTACAGCCTTTGTTGGTTCACTGGTGGTGATCAGTGTTACAGCCTTTGGTGGTTCATGGTGGTGTGATCAGTGTTACAGCCTTTGGTGGTTCACTGGTGGTGATCAGTCCTACAGCCTTTGTTGGTTCACTGGTGGTGATCAGTCCTACAGCCTTTGGTGGTTCACTGGTGGTGATCAGTGTTACAGCCTTTGGTGGTTCACTGGTGGTGATCAGTGTTACAGCCTTTGGTGGTTCACTGGTGGTGATCAGTGTTACAGCCTTTGGTGGTTCAGTGGTGGTGATCAGTGTTACAGCCTTTGGTGGTTCACTGGTGGTGATCAGTGTTACAGCCTTCGTGGTTCAGTGGGGTGGTGATCAGTGTTACAGCCTTTGGTGGTTCACTGGTGGTGATCAGTCTACAGCCTTTGGTGGTTCACTGGTGGTGATCAGTGTTACAGCCTTTGGTGGTTCACTGGTGGTGATCAGTGTTACAGCCTTTGGTGGTTCACTGGTGGTGATCAGTGTTACAGCCTTTGGTGGTTCACTGGTGGTGATCAGTGTTACAGCCTTTGTTGGTTCACTGGGTGAGTGTACATGGCGTCCTATAGCATTTGTTGGTTCACTGGTGGTGATCAGTGTTACAGCCTTTGGTGGTTCACTGGTGGTGATCAGTCTTACAGCCTTTGGTGGTTCACTGGCGGTGATCAGTGTTACAGCCTTTGTTGGTTTCACTGGTGGTGATCAGTGTTACAGCCTTTGTGGTTCACTGGCGGTGATCAGTGTTACAGCCTTTGGTGGTTCACTGGTGGTGATCAGTCCTACAGCCTTTGTTGGTTCACTGGTGTGATCAGTGTTACAGCCTTTGTTGGTTCACTGGTGGTGATCAGTGTTACAGCCTTTGGTGGTTCACTGGTGGTGATCAGTCTTACAGCCTTTGGTGGTTCACTGGTGATGATCAGTGTTACAGCCTTTGGTGGTTCACTGGTGGTGATCAGTGTTACAGCCTTTCTGGTTCACTGTTGGTGATAAGTCCTCCAGCCTTTGTTGGTTCACTGGCGGTGATCAGTGTTACAGCCTTTGTGGTTCACTGGCGGTGATCAGTCCTATAGCATTTGTTGGTTCACTGGTGGTGATCAGTGTTACAGCCTTTGTTGGTTCACTGGTGGTGATCAGTGTTACACTCTTTGTTGGTTCACTGGCGGTGATCAGTGTTACAGCCTTTGTTGGTTCAGTGGCGGTGATCAGTCCTATAGCATTTGTTGGTTCACTGGTGGTGATCAGTGTTACAGCCTTTGTTGGTTCACTGGCGGTGATCAGTCCTACAGCCTTTGGTGGTTCACTGGCGGTGATCAGTGTTACAGCCTTTGGTGGTTCACTGGTGGTGATCAGTCCTACAGCCTTTGTTGGTTCACTGGTGGTGATCAGTGTTACAGCCTTTGTTGGTTCACTGGTGGTGATCGGTTACACTTTGTGTCATGGTGTGACAGTACAGCCTTTGGTGGTTCACTGGTGGTGATCAGTCTTACAGCCTTTGGTGGTTCACTGGTGTGATCAGTGTTACAGCCTTTGGTGGTTCACTGGTGGTGATCAGTTTACAGCCTTTTGTCTGTGGTGATCATCTACAGCCTTTGTGGTTCTGGTGATAAGTTCTACAGCCTTTGGTTGGTTCACTGGTGGTGATCAGTGTTACAGCCTTTGTGGTTCACTGGTCGGTGATCAGTCCTATAGCATTTGTTGGTTCACTGTGGTGATCAGTGTTACAGCCTTTGTTGGTTCACTGGTGGTGATCAGTGTTACACCTTTGTTGGTTCACTGGCGGTGATCAGTGTTACAGCCTTTGTTGGTTCATGGCGGTGATCAGTCCTATAGCATTTTGTTGGTTCACTGGTGGTGATCAGTGTTACAGCCTTTGTGGTTCATGGGTGATCACTTAGCTTGGTCGTGGTGATCAGTCCTACAGCTTGTGTCATGGTGATCATTACAGCTTGTGGTTCACTGGCGGTGATCAGTCCTATAGCATTTGTTGGTTCACTGGTGGTGATCAGTGTTACAGCCTTTGTTGGTTCACTGGTGGTGATCAGTGTTACAGCCTTTGTTGGTTCACTGGTGGTGATCAGTGTTACAGCCTTTGTTGGTTCACTGGTGGTGATCAGTGTTACAGCCTTTGTTGGTTCACTGGTGGTGATCAGTGTTACAGCCTTTGGTGGTTCACTGGCGGTGATCAGTCCTATAGCATTTGTTGGTTCACTGGTGGTGATCAGTGTTACAGCCTTTGTTGGTTCACTGGCGGTGATCAGTCCTACAGCCTTTGGTGGTTCACTGGCGGTGATCAGTCCTATAGCATTTGTTGGTTCACTGGTGGTGATCAGTGTTACAGCCTTTGTTGGTTCACTGGTGGTGATCAGTGTTACAGCCTTTGTTGGTTCACTGGTGGTGATCAGTGTTACAGCCTTTGTTGGTTCACTGGTGGTGATCAGTGTTACAGCCTTTGTTGGTTCACTGGTGGTGATCAGTGTTACAGCCTTTGGTCGTTCACTGGTGGTGATCAGTCCTACAGCCTTTGGTGGTTCACTGGTGGTGATCAGTCCTACAGCCTTTGTTGGTTCACTGGTGGTGATCAGTGTTACAGCCTTTGGTGGTTCACTGGGGGTGATCACTGTTACAGCCTTTGGTGGTTCACTGGTGGTGATCAGTGTTACAGCCTTTGGTGGTTCACTGGTGGTGATCAGTGTTACAGCCTTTGGTGGTTCAGTGGTGGTGATCAGTGTTACAGCCTTTGGTGGTTCACTGGTGGTGATCAGTGTTACAGCCTTTGGTGGTTCAGTGGTGGTGATCAGTGTTACAGCCTTTGGTGGTTCACTGGTGGTGATCAGTGTTACACCCTTTGTTGGTTCACTGGTGGTGATCAGTCCTACAGCCTTTGGTGGTTCACTGGTGGTGATCAGTGTTACAGCCTTTGGTGGTTCACTGGTGGTGATCAGTCCTACAGCCTTTGTTGGTTCACTGGTGGTGATCAGTGTTACAGCCTTTGGTGGTTCACTGGTGGTGATCAGTGTTACAGCCTTTGTTGGTTCACTGGCGGTGATCAGTCCTATAGCATTTGTTGGTGCACTGGTGGTGATCAGTGTTACAGCCTTTGGTGGTTCACTGGTGGTGATCATCTTACAGCCTTTGGTGGTTCACTGGTGATGATCAGTTCTACAGCCTTTGGTGGTTCACTGGTGATGATCAGTCTTACAGCCTTTGGTGGTTCAGTGGTGGTGATCAGTGTTACAGCCTTTGGTGGTTCACTGGTGGTGATCAGTCCTACAGCCTTTGGTGGTTCACTGGTGGTGATCAGTGTTACAGCCTTTGGTGGTTCACTGGTGGTGATCAGTCCTACAGCCTTTGGTGGTTCAGTGGTGGTGATCAGTCCTACAGCCTTTGGTGGTTCACTTGTGGTGATCAGTTCTACAGCCTTTGGTGGTTCACTGGTGGTGATCATGTTTCAGCCTTTGGTGGTTCACTGGTGGTGATCAGTCCTACAGCCTTTGTTGGTTCACTGGTGGTGATCAGTCCTACAGCCTTTGTTGGTTCACTTGTGGTGATCAGTCCTACAGCCTTTGGTGGTTCACTGGTGGTGATCAGTGTTACAGCCTTTGGTGGTTCACTGGTGGTGATCAGTCCTACAGCCTTTGTTGGTTCACTGGTGGTGATCAGTCCTACAGCCTTTGGTGGTTCACTGGTGGTGATCAGTGTTACAGCCTTTGGTGGTTCACTGGTGGTGATCAGTCCTACAGCCTTTGTTGGTTCACTGGTGGTGATCAGTCCTACAGCCTTTGGTGGTTCACTGGTGGTGATCAGTGTTACAGCCTTTGGTGGTTCAGTGGTGGTGATCAGTCCTACAGCCTTTGGTGGTTCACTGGTGATGATCAGAGTTACACCCTTTGGTGGTTCACTGGTGGTGATCAGTTCTACAGCCTTTGGTGGTTCACTGGTGGTGATCAGTGTTACAGCCTTTGGTGGTTCAGTGGTGGTAATCAGTGTTACACCCTTTGGTGTTCACTGGTGGTGATCAGTCCTACAGCCTTTGGTGGTTCACTGGTGGTAATCAGTGTTACACCCTTTGGTGGTTCACTGGTGGTGATCAGTTCTAGAGCTTTTTTTGGTTCACTTGTGATCAGTGTTACAGCCTTTGGTGGTTCACTGATGGTTATCAGTTCTATAGCCTTTGGTGGTTCACTGGTGGTGATCAGTGTTACAGCCTTTGTTGGTTCACTGGTGGTGATCAGTCCTACAGCCTTTGTTGGTTCACTGGTGGTGATCACTGTTACAGCCTTTGGTGGTTCACTGGTGGTGATGAGTCCTACAGCCTTTGGTGGTTCACTGGTGGTGATCAGTCCTACAGCCTTTGTTGGTTCACTGGTGGTGATCAGTGTTACAGCCTTTGTTGGTTCACTGGTGGTGATCAGTGTTACACCCTTTGGTGGTTCACTGGTGGTGATCAGTCCTACAGCCTTTGTCGGTTCACTGGTGGTGATCAGTTCTACAGCCTTTGGTGGTTCACTGGTGGTGATCAGTGTTACAGCCTTTGGTGGTTCACTGGTGGTGATCAGTGTT
>CM065741.1:854377-866877 GCA_033310375.1 Conus canariensis
CATAGTACACTATCAGACCACGTCTGTTCATACTGTATATATTCCTCGTGAAATATTTCATTCACAATTAAGTTAATGCCAACATGAACCCCCATACAGATGTTAGCAAACTGCAGGTTGGAAATAGTCATTTTGAGAGAGGATTTTAAAAATTCGTGCTGAACACATACAGCTAGAAAGCAAATAACATTTCCTAAAATGGCGAACATGCAAAGTAAGCAAAAGAAAACCTGAAACATATCGTTCGGTATGAGATTTTTACACGAAGAAAATATGCTGCCAGGAGCAAAACAATTTATTTCGTTTGATTTCTTTTGAAGCGAGTTATCACAGCAAATTTTGAAGTTTGGCCAAAAGATGAATTTTATGTAATTAGACCCTGACAATACATCTAATGGAACATTGTCAACAGGATTACTTCTTAAATCCAAGACCGTTAATTTTGGCGTATTTTTAAAACCTTGAGATCCAATGGTTTCAATATGAGATGAACATAGATTGAAATAGATTAAACTGGGCAAATATATGAATAACAATTTGCTGGGTGATGGAAGAAATGTTTTTGACACGTCCAATCGTCTCAGCGCATAGTGAACAGTCTTTGATGACACGCTCTTGGCTATTCGGCTGAGAGGGGTGTTGTGTAAAAGCAGGACCTTCAAATTGAATAGGACAGTAACAAGACCCATATCGAGGATGTTGAAACTGTTGTGGCTTAGGTCAAGATACTGTAAATTGTTAAGCTCCATACCTGAAACGTTCACAAGCAAGCAATGGGACAAGCTCAACCGTATTAGGTATCTAGTATTACTAAAGTCTGCTGGAGACATTCCTGAACCGTTGGCATCCACGTAACGAATTTGAGGGAATAATTCAACAGGAAAAGGATGACCACATAATGTAAAGTCACCTCGACACAGACAACCTTCCGGACACTTTCTGTCACATATTAGTTCGTCATCACGCTGTGGACACTGACCCCAACCATCACACAAGTGATATGGGTGTACACATATTTTGGAAGTTCGACATAGATAGTTACCAACGCACAAAACAGTATCACAACCTTGTTCATCTTCCCCATGAACACAGTCAGAAAACCCATTGCATCGAGTGTAGACAGGGAGACAATACAGCCACTCCTCTGTGCACGAATAATGACTGTCAGGACAGGACTCTTCAGATTTCATCACCTGCTGAGTAAAGTAACCAGAACCATCAAGATTAACGTAAAACCGCTGCTTTTTATCTACTCCTATCTCACTGTTGGGGTGACTCTTCACATGGACACACAATTTCTCATCAGATGAATCCTCACAATCATGAACGGTATTGCATCGTCTTTCAGGAGGAATACACTGACCATTAGAACACAGAAATCCATCACACGTGGCACAGTTCATCTCATCAGAATCATCCAGACAGTCGGAAAAGTCATTACAACGTTGGCTGTGTACCACACACTGACCATTGAGACACAGAAACCCATCACAATGGGGATGGACACAGAATGACTCATCACTGTTGTCCGGACAGTCCTGTGTGAAGTTACAGACAAAAGTGTAATGCAGGGTTGTGATGTTGTCTTCACATTGAAACAGGGCATAATTGTCAGAAACAAACATATTGTTGACCAGGTAATAACTGGCGTTCCCCGGTTTACAAAACTGTGAATAGACTGTAGTTCCACAGTGAGTGCAAGGATCACACAACAAAAACATTTGCGTGAGATGGCTTTTTGGACAACGAAACAATAACTGCTGTGTGTTGTTTATAACAGAATGTGATGAGTCCGTGCACGTAGGTTGGACTTGTAAAGGAAACACATTGGAGGATCTTGGTTTGATTTCACACAACATTGCATCCATTGACACATCTTTTATTCCCCACAACTTTAGGAGTTCCATCAATGAAAGAATCTTTGTGTGCAAAATCCTGGTCGGATAGTGTGAATATAGAGAAATAAAATGTTTCATATTATAGATCAAAGTATTATCCGACCACTTACGAAATTTGCTGTACATAAAGGTCACATGGTCCCAACCAACTACATAGCCAAGAAAAATGGCAAAGACATGATAGTGTCTGAACACGTGTAAAGAATCAACCTGCTCCCCTCTTGTTTTTAGAGAGGCTGTTCTTCCACCCAGCTTACGACAACTAAAAGACAGATGTGCAAAGGAAGTTAATGTTTCTTGTACGACGAGTTTGAAGCATTTGTTGCGTGAGGCCACCAGACCCTGACATCCTGGACTGCTGTACGGGCAGTGCTCTGTCTCGTCCCGTCCATCTTCACACTCAGGGTTCTGATTACATTCCAAATGGTCCTGAAACTTACTGTAATAATGCACAGAGCAGTTGAAGAGATTATTGGGCACTTTTAGGGCTTGACTGTCACCAAAAAGAATGGAATAGTACATCACTACACCCCCTTTATAACAAGCATATCGAAATGTGAAATATGATTCGTAAATGATTTCAGCTGACCTGACAGGTGCAACACAAACACTTAAAGTCTTTTCGTTACGTTTGTTTGATTTTTCGTAAATCACTTCGATAAAACTGCAACTTGATCGGCACATAAAACTATTCAACGTGTATGACTTATATAAACTGACTATGAACACGTGTTTAGAAGGCACGTTGAAGTCTTCAGTAAATATTGCACCGAAAGATGATCTGGGTGATACTAAGTATCCAGAATTGTTGAATAGATATTTGGCAAAATGTTGGCGCTCACCAGTAGGTCGACGTGCACTTTGATTAGAGGATTGTTGTGGCATAAGCAGTGAAATTGTTCAAGAAGGTCTGCATACAGTTCCCCATGGCTATGTGTATTACACGCAATTTTATAAGAATATGCAACATAGACTTTCCACGGAGTTGATTCACACCAGTATGCCAACCTAACAATGTGTGCTCTTGCAACCATATTGTCTTGTAACCAATGTCGCACATAACACCAGGTGACAGAATTGTCACCCACTCCATATATGACTCCAGACCCTGTTGCCAATTTATGCTTACGCCTGTTGTGATCATGGTCTGAGTAATTGAGTCGCAGGATTGTCAAATCAGTGATGTTTTGAGTCATAATGTATTCCACACATGGGCAGAAGGAGCTGATTTCCAACGGGTCAGCAGTTGTTTTGATGTTGATGATGTCCATATTATTCTGATCTGTGATTTTGTGTACACACACGCACGCACGCACGCACGCACGCACGCACGCACGCACGCACGCACGCACGCACGCACACACACACACACACACACACACACACACACACACACACACACACACACACATCAATTTGCTTTCTAATTGTCGTATGAACGAACACCAAGTATGTGCTTACAAGATTACCAATCGGAAGCCATTATCATAACCTTTTGTGCAGCAGTATATCCACCTCCAGTCTGTCCTCACTCCTTCTAAGTTTCAACTGAATTGCAATTCTTTAAAATGACCCCTCCCCTTTATTTGAGTGATATCAGGAAACCTGAAAAGTCGTGTGCATGTTCAGCATGCATTTGAAAGTCATGTCATTCTCTTGGCTCACATAGCCATAACAAAGTTAGTCCATGTAGTCACTCTGTTTTGGTGACTCTCTCTCTCTCTCTCTCTCTCTCTCTCTCTGTCTATCTGTGTTTCTCTGTGTCTCTGTCTGTCTGTCTGTCTGTCTGTCTGTCTGTCTCTCTCTCTCTCTCTCTCTCTCTTGTTTTGTTTCTTTCGGTTTGAATACGGATTCATGGTAGGGAGGGGGTGGAGGTGGTGATGGAGGAGTGAAGGATTTCTTCCAAGTTGATTGAATTTCTCTCTGTTTCTGTGACGGCTAAACGCCAATTGATTTTTCCCTTTGTGACGGCATGGCGTGAAAAACAAAACGTACTGAGTAATCTGATTATGCCCACCAATTTGGCTGAATATTTATTATTTGTACATAATTGTCTTAGTACAGAGTAATCGTTATTTTATTGTTAGATTCCAGAATCTGCAAGGTCTCTTATAAACTGTTCAAAAAGGTTAAGGACCAACATTGAGAATGCACAAAAACTTTTTAAAAAATCACAAAAATTCAATTGTATCGCCTTTGTGGTCCAAACAAATTGAACCACACGCACAAATTGATAGTGAATGCGGCAACTGCAATTTTGTGGCACACATTTCTCACGCGCCTTGAAAAACACGTGTCGCGACTTGTCATTTTTGGACCAAATTGGGGTGAATTTCTCATGTGTTTGGGATCCGAGGAGCATGTGCTGAATCAAAATCATGTGAAGCACGAGCTAAATCAGGCTGTAGGTCATAAAGTATGCTCAAGGCGAAAAATGCAATGCAACAGCATGCCTCCACGTCGAAGACTGAACGAGCTGGATCGAGGAAGAGCAATAGGATGGCTCCAAGAAGGAGTTGCAGTCCAGGAAGTGGCACAGAGACTTGGGGTATCACACTCTCTTGTTATCAGACTCAGACAACGCTTTCAGGACACAGGAAGAGTGCAAGAACGACCACGCTCTGGTCGACCCAGAATAACTACACCACGAGAGGACCGATACATTGAAAGGCAGGCCACACAAGAAAGAACAGCAAGTGCAAACAACATCAGACGTCGCCTTAGAGATGCCACCAACACTGTTTTCAGTGATCAGACCATACGAAACCGCCTACACGCCGCTAACCTCCATGCTCGACGACCAGCCATAAGACCTCGTTTGACTGATGCCCACAGAGCAGCACGCCGAGTATGGTGCACGCAGCACGTGACATGGACACATGAACAGTGGGCTAACGTGATGTTTACAGACGAGTCGCGGTTCTGCCTGGATCCCACCGATAGACGAGACAGGGTCTGGAGACGCCGTGGGGAGCGTTTTGCAGAAGAAGCTGTCCTGGAAAGGAACCGCTTTGGTGGGGGATCCGTTATGATTTGGGCCGGCATAAGCACACGCTACAGAACGGTTCTCTACAATGTGGCAGGGAACTTGAATGGTGTTCGCTACCAAACAGAGATTTTGCAACCCCTGGTGCTGACAGCCCTTCAACAGCTTGGACCTCAGGCAGTCTTTCAAGACGACAATGCACGGCCCCATCGCACCAGAGCAGTAAACACGTTTCTCCAAGCTGCTGGTGTCAACAGAATGCAGTGGCCCGCAAACAGCCCAGACCTGAACCCCATCGACCATCTTTGGGATGAGCTGGGCTGGAGACTGCAGCAGCGTCGTCGTCCTCCTGCTAACCTGGGTCAGCTGTTTGAGTCACTCCAGCAGGAGTGGGCTGCTGTCCCCCAGGCCTTTCCACGCGACAACACTGCCTTGAATGCCTTGCCAATAACGGGGGACACACACGTTATTAACCATGACATTGAACAAACACTCCTCCTGTGACTTTCAAATTTGGGGGTGGGAGTGTTTGTACTGCGCTCGATTCCAGTTTGATGATTCCTCGGGCTTGTCATTGTCTTTACACACTTTTCACATATTCAATAAATTCATGTTACACTTAGAGATTGATCACTTCCCAATTTTCTTTTTTATAAGTCAGTGAAATGTTGGTCCTTAACTTTTTTTGAACAGTATATTATTCATGAACCGACACATGTGAGGATTCCCCACTACCCCACAATCTCCCCACCCCTCGCCCCTCTCCGTCCCATCCCCTCTCCCCTCCTCCTCCCCCTCCTGCCCTTCCCTCCCTCCTCTCCCCCTCCACCCTGTTCCCGCTACTTTTCCCTTACAACCCACCTTTTCCACCCCTCATTCCCCTTCGCCGCCCTTTCCCCCGAACCCCTCTTCTCCCCCACCCCTCTCCCCCCTCCTTCCCAACCCTCACTTCCTTACCTGTCCCCTAACACTCTTTCACTGTATACCTCCATTCCTCTCCCCCCTCCTCCACAACCCTCACTTCCTTACCTGTCCCCTAACACTCTGTCACTTTATACCTCCATTCCTCTTTCAGTGCAACGCCTCCTTTCCATCCTCCTTCCCTTGCCCCCCCCCCCCCTCCCAATTCTTAGGCTCTCTTCAAATGATTTCTCCTTTTCTTCCCCGCCCCCCTTTTTCTACTCTCTGTCCACCCCCCTTCCCTTACCTGCCCCCCCCCCCCCGCTTTATTTTACGTTCTTTACCCCCCTTCTCTTCCCCTCCTTCCCCCTCCCCCCTTCCACCTCCTCCCCCGTCCACCACCAATATCCATATTCTTTTCTGTATTTTAATACGCTGAATGTGACATCTGAAACAGTAGAATTCTAGCGCGGATGTTTGGAACTAAGCTCGGTTGAAAAACCGTTTTATACGTCTATACTTTTTTTTATACGTCTATACCTTTTTACACAAGAAAACTCAATCTTGTGAAATTGAATCCTTAATAACCCCCCCCCCCCCACCCCGTATCCGTGGTCTGCTTCTCCACCCCCTTGGTTGCTTTTACTCCCACTCCTCCCCATCCATCCTCAAGTCAGTCCCATCTGCTACTCTCTCTCTCTCTCTCTCTCTCTCTCTCTCTCTCTCTCTGTTTCTATTCCATGTGTGTGAATGCATGAATATGCTAACTCTTCCTATATTTCCCTTGTCCTGCACCCCCCCCCCCCCCGCGCCCCCCCCCCCCCCCTTTTCTAGCACCTTCCATAAACTTTCTCGGTTGACTGTATCGAACGCTTTCATGTAGTTGATGAAAGCTATGTATAGTTTTCCATTTTTGCGTTTCTCGTTAATACACGTATTGATCATTGTGATTAGAGAGAAAATATGGTCGAATATGATTTGCGGAAACCAGCTTGTTCTTCACAAATGTTTTCTTCATGTTCTGCCCATTTGTAGAGTCGCTTGTTTAGAATGGATGTAAACACTTTACTAACGCAGCTTCATAGTGAAATCCCACGGTAGTTTCCTGGATTAGCAGAGTCACCTTTTAAACAGAGGAACTATGACTGAGTGTGACCATTCAACAGGATAATAACCGTTATCGTAGATTCTGTTAAACAATTTTACTAAGAAGGAGGCAATGAAATGAATAGACTATTTTAAAAACTCATTACTAATATCGTCTGACCCTGACACTTTTCCTGACTTTGATTTTCTAATTGCTTGCTTAACTTCAGTGTCTGTAATTGGTAGGTCTAAATCTGGAACCCAGACGGGGTCTTCAGATTTTAGCAGGGTGTCGTGGGGATTCCCGTTTCTTTCGCCTGACTCACCTGCCTGTCTAAAAATAGTTTCAAAAATGATGTTGCCATATGGAGATGGGAATGTTGGTTATTTTACGTGGTTTGTGTCTAACACTGCGAATTGTAGACCAAAATTTGCGACTGTTATTTCTACTATATAGCAGATTATCCATTAGATTTTTTTGTGTGTTGTATTATCTTATTTCTAATTGTGTGGTTATAAATGTTTCTTTTGACTTTATACTTAGCCTTATCTTTTGCCTTTTCCGTACGCGTGCAGTGTGTCAGCGCTCGCCTTGCAATACCTTTAAGATTGCGACACGTAGCATCATACCATTTGTTATAATTTGGTCTTGCACGTGTGTTTTTTGCCAAGTTGTGCATTTCAAGCATTCACCGACTTCAAGTAGTGTCGATGAAAAGTTTAAGTCCACCCTCAATGTTCTTATCAACCATATTTACAGATTTTTCAAGAGCCTGACTACTTTGAGTGGATTCTAACTGAGCTAAAAATAAATGCTCTTTGCTGTGCTCCGATTTAACTTTAGTTATAGGTATATCTTGCTTTTCTTCTCCATTTCCTTTGTCAGTGACGGTGCAATGAACAAATAATTTTACGGGCATGTGCTGGTACTCAATGCGTGTTTCTATTTTTTTAAAGATTTGGCTATTCATGTCAAATCTACAGAACATGCCACAAAATCATTAGTGCTATTTCCTTGATCAGCAAAAAACGTAAAACTGTCATCAAAATGGTTGTCAATTAATCCATTTAGGGGTGACAGCTGAAAGATGGTGCACAGTTCCATCAGTCTCTTGCCAAACCCATTAACCAATTTATCTTCTGAAGATATGCACATTTCATTATAATTATCCAGAACAAGGTCATCACCAGTTAAATCCATAGTTTCTAGCCCCCATTCTCCAATTCTAGCTTTGAAATCCCCACAAAAACAGAAAATAAAAGACTCCTTGTCTTCCTTCATAAAAGACAGCAAAAATTGTTCTAATCTGTCTAAAGTACATTCGAAATCCTTGTCATTGTAAAAGACACTATTTATAGGGTGGTTATACATATTAACAAATAATGCATCACTATCGCAGCCAAACAATGTTTTACAAAGCTGCGCACAAATAATATTATCAGCATTTATTTCAATCTGTTTAACAAAATTTGACCACTTTCTTTTCACTAAAATAACACACCCTCCTGATCCACGACCCATCCTGGATAATTTGATTGCAGGTGAATGGAAAACAAGAAAATATTTAAAGTAAACATCAAAATTAAACGAACTGAAGGTAAAAGTTTCCTGCAAGCAGCAGGCATCAAAGGAAGTGATATAATTAACAAAGTCAGGATCACCTAACTTGGCGCTCAGCCCATTTATGTTCCACGAAACAAAAGAAAGAGAACTTGATATGATGTTTGTAGTGTTTATTTGTGTGTGTGTGTGTGTGTGTATTTGTACTGTCGTTCTCCTCATCAGCTCCATTCGTTCCATCGTGAGAAATTACTACTTCATTATTAGTGCCTTCAACAGTAGGAGTAGGCCTAATGTGAGAAGCTGTATGAGTGTTTCTATCCTTTTGCCCACTGTTTACTAAGCTATGTGTGCGTGCAGTATCAGCTAGGCTTCGGCCTGTTTCCTATGCCTGTGTGATTGTTTTGGTCTTTGCGCACGTGGCTTTCGTTTTTCATGAATCGTGTAGAATTGCCTGTCGCTCGGTGGAAGTTACGGTTGACCGGGTCTGGGGTCGACTGCTCGCCCCTCGTTTGTTGTCCTCATTTTGCACACGGCGAGGACTGCTTGGAGTCGCGTTCGTTTCGTCATTGCATTTTCCTGAGTTGCTGGTTGGTTGGCTGCTACCACTGGAATGCTTGACGTAACTGGCTGGCCGTGAGGGGGACTCCACCCGCGTCGTCGGGGTTCCCGTTTTACTAGTGTCACGCAGACTTCAGACATAAATTCCCCTTGGCTGCTGATCTCGAATTTGTAGTTGACCTCTAACATAGAAACTGATCTTCCCTTGGTCTCTAAGAGTTTTCAGTTGCTGGGACTGACATTTTGTCAGATCTTGACTCACTGTCAAGCCTTTCTCTTTCATTTAGTTTCTTCCTTGCTGATCTCTCATCAAAGTCATCAGGTTCCTCCATTTCTGGAAACAGCAATGATGGGGAGGGGGTGGGGGTTCTGGGGGTTAGGTCTACCTAGTCTGTGAGCCCTCTCCACGACGTCATCATCCCACTGCACGTGAGGGAAATAAGTGTTCAGAGTGTCCTTGATCAGTGAGGCACAGTCTTCATTTCTACTGCCAGACAGGTAGGCCAAAGAACTTGATGTTGTTACGTCTGGAGAAACTCTGCGAACGATCGATCTCTTGCTGCATGCTATGGATTGTCTCTGACATTTCTTCTTGCTGCTCAGCCATCTCACGAACATCTGCTCGGTTATCCTTCGCTAGTTCTCTCACCTGATTGATGCTCTCACATAGATCAGACATCAGTGGTTCAGTTGTTCCCTCTGGTACAACTAACATACTGATTGCCCGAGAGAGAGAGAGAGAGAGAGAGAGAGAGAGAGAGAGAGAGAGAGAGAGAGAGAGAGAGAGAGAGAGAGAGAGATTTCAAACATAATAGACAAGAACATTTTCGACTGACATGTTTTCAAACATCAGACCTGAATGGATAAAATAATTTCTTTTCTGATAGTAATTAACTTGAGCAATGCAAGGTCAGGAGAGAGAGAGAGAGAGAGAGAAGAGAGAGAGAGAGAGAGAGACAGAGACAGAGAGACAGAGAGAGACAGACAGACAAACAGACAGACAGGCAGACAGACAGAGAGAGACTGAGAGAGAGGGGGGAGGGGGGAGGGGTTGGAGGCAGAAAGAAGATAGACTTTTCAGATCACTGGAAACACTGAAATTACCAGAGATCAGACGAGTAAAAGGAAACATGTCACCTGAAACATGGTGTAAATGAGACGGATTCCATGGTATTGCTCGAGATAACGCCAACCTATAGATGGTCTAGTAACATGGAGGATACCCTCCTCTATAAGCAATGTTCGATCCTTCACATGTTTTGTCAGTATATCTGGAACTATTTGCTGGCCAGAAGGACCTACTACACTTAGTCTGATTGGGTGGTAATCACTAGCAGTCATATAGAGGAGCGTGAGCATCATCAGAGTTCCAGGAAGAATTGGGATACTCAGATCTATTTTGCAGTTTTTGTTCAATTGGAGATCCACTCCTGGTATCCACATTAAGCATACCTGCACATCTGATAATACAATCCTTTTAGCAAACAAAAGAAAAATGAAAGGCACAAGTCAATCAATCAATCAAATATATAGATCAATGATGTATCTATTTATATGAGACTAGCGACAGGCAGCAAGATGTGACAAAGCCTACATACTAGGAAGCCTATCACGCCATTTTGAATAAAATGGGAACGACAACGAACCTTTAAAGACGATGTGTTATACTATTTGTTTCACATGTACGAAAATGAAGAAGAAGAAAAAAGTTTGAAAGTCTATTCAGAATTCAAACCACCATTGGTACCTTTTCTCTTACTTTCCATCCTCTAATACTTTCCATCCTCTAATGCCAACATAACCTTGCCATCCCCACAGAAAGCAGCATTCACAGAGGGGGGAGGGGGGGGTGCACGGAATACTGAGCAAAGAGAATAGGTTAAACGAACAGAAATAGGCCAAATCAAGTGATTCTCCATCGTGCAGAAGAGGGTTGTTCATCTTTGACTACGAGGACGCATGTGCATGTAAAGGTCAGAGGTGAATGTGTAGCATTACATCATCATCGTGGATGTCGATAATGACCTAGGTCAACATGACACATTTGTCAAGTAGCAGTTCCTCATTAACAAAAGTAGATCTCTTAAATTTGAAGAGGGTTGCCAGTATCACCTCCGGGACCGGCACTGGTCTGCTTCAGGGCTTCCATCATGAGGAGCAGAACAGGTGCTAACACTTTTCTCTTAAGGCTGTTTTCGGAATTCAGTGGCCCATCTAACACGTTTCCCTGTGTGTGGTCTGCAGTTAAGTGATGTGTACTGTAAGATCATGTTGGCACGAGAAACTGATTATGTAAACTATTATGTAACAAGTTTGTAGCTAAATTTTTTTTTTAAAAACATTAATAGTGGGAAGAAGGCCAAAAACCACATAATGGAAGGCTAGTGTATTGTAATGTTTTTTTGTGTTTTTTTTTTTGTCTGTAACACTCAACAACCATGGGTTCCGTTTACTTCCGTGTGCGGGCGTCATTCCCTTTTTACGGTTGATGGAAGTCTTGGTACGTGTAATTGTCATAACACAGACAACGTTGGAACCTTCCCAAAATCAGTGATCGATCCACTATATCTGCTTTCTGTATGGTGAGTGATATAATTAAAACAACCTTTTGAAAATGCAAGAAGGCTGACTTGGAATGGGATATACCACCTCCTCTTCTTAATGTTTCTAAATATTTGACCTTTTGTTTTTCTCATTCTACATCAGACATTTATTAATCCATACATTGTAAAACTACAAAGCCAATGCTAAAACAACACCAATAACAACAACAACAACAACAACAACAATACAACAATAACAATGTCTACACACACACACACACAAACACGCTTAACGCCCAGTTGGTAAGTGCTTACCCTATAGGTCTTCTTTCTTGCTTTTCCTTCTTTCGTTTACTTTTTCTTTTTTTCTTTTTTTTAAGGTTTTCTTTCGTTTCAGTAAGTCAACAACGCATTGACGGGATGAAAACATTTTTCTTCATCCTTCTTGTTTCGGTTCGTCTTTATCTTGTTGTCGTTGTTGTTGTTGTTGTTGTATATCTTCTTCTTTTTCTTCGTCGTCGTCTTCTTCTCCTTATCCTCCTCCTCCTCCTCCTCCTCCTCCTCTTTCCCCTCCTCCTCATTTCTTCTTCTTCTTCTTCTTCTTCTTCTTCTTTCTTCTTCTTCTTCTTCACCCTTAACTCACTGGGAGTCATTGGGACACAGTACAGAAGAACCAATCACCAGCTCCTCAAGTTCTGTCGGTTGTGTGCAATGTCCTGGTCTTAACAAATGTTTTCCCCATCCACTCTGTAAATTTGCCAGTCCATTTCTTTTTCTGTTTTCCCTTCCACTCCCCTCCTTCAACAGTTCCTTGGAGGATTCTTTTTTGCAAGAGCACCGGAGTTTATAACATAGTGCCCTTTTCCTGACTAATGTCAGTAGATCTTCACACGATCCCATGTGCTGCCGATGGTTTGATGCTCTCGCTGATCAGTGATGTGACCGGTGTGTCTGATGTTTAGTGT
>CM065741.1:874377-876877 GCA_033310375.1 Conus canariensis
TATATATACTATCCAACCTATATACTATCCAACCTATCATGCAATGAAAATGCATTCAATGATGCAGCAACAGAATACCAAGAAGCATTACAAAAAAGTGGTTACAATTACAAACTACAATACAGCCCAGACAATAACACGAACAGAAATAAGAAAAACAGAAAAAGGAAGATCATATGGTACAACCCACCATATGATGGACAAGTAAAAACAAATGTAGGAAAAGAATTCTTTAAAATCTTGACAACATCATTTCCAAAAGAACACAAACTGTCCAAAATATTCAACAAAAACACCATTAAACTATCATACTCATGTATGCCCAACCTCAAAAACATAATTGACTCATCTAACAAAATGAAAAGCAACACAAAAGAGAAGGGTGCTGAAAGGACATCTTGCAATTGCACCAAAAAAGAACAGTGCCCCCTAAGCAACAAATGTCTTCACAGCAATATTGTATACCAAGCTACGGTAACATCAGAAAATGAAAAAGAAACATACATAGGGATTACTGAAAACACTTTCAAAACCAGATACGCAAACCATAAACAATCATTCAAAAAAGAAAAATACAAAAAATCAAACAGAACTGAGTAAATACATCTGGAAACTCAAAGATAAAAAAATAGACTACAGCATATCATGGAAAATCATAAAAAGAGCAACACCATACAACAATTTTTTTTTTTTTTAATGCAATCTATGCTCCACAGAAAAATGGTTAATATTATGCAAACCATACTTAGCAACTCTGAACACAAAAGTAGAAATAGTGAATAATTGCAGGCACAAGTGGAAATCTTTGCTGGCACATTCCCCCTGAACAGGCCCTAACAAAAACCACAGGCCTCACGTGCAGCAAATGAGATCGGCACGAACACACTGAGACTGAAATCAGGTCTCGCACGCCATAAAAGATCGTTGGCGTGCCACAAAAAAGACATCCTGAGGAGAGATGTATATCTTATATCTTGAAACAAGCTTGTCGATTGATTTTAGCACTCCATTTTTAAAAATATTTTTTAACAAAAAATAATATATATATATATATATATATATATATATATATATAATATATATATATATATATAGAAAAAACCAACAAGTTTGTAAATTGGGCACGGGTGATGTTTTCTGATTAGTCGCCTTTGCTCAGCTCTTCCTCGATGGTCGCATACGTGTCTGGAGGCGGATGGCGGAACGCTACCAAGAAGCCAGCGTAATCGAACGGGACCGTATGGCGGGGGGTCTATCATGGTGTGGGGTGGCATAGGAAGGAACTTCAGAACCCCCCTGTACCGAGTTGAAGGCAACCTAACTGGTGTGGGGTACAGGGACAACATTCTTCAGCCTCTGGTCCTGCCTGCCCTGCAAGCCCCGGGCCCTGACGCCATCCTCCAGGACGACAACGCCCGTCCACACCTTGCCAGGGTGGTAAACGTCTTCTTGGAGGAGCAGCGGGTTAACCGCCTCGACTGGCCAGCGTCTTCGCCCGACCATAACCCGATCGAGCACGCCTTGGACGTCCTGGGGCGCCTGCTTCACGAGAACCACCCTCCAGCAGTGAACCTGGGCCAGCTCTTCGACTTCTTGCAGCAGGAGTGGAACAACATCTCCCAGCTGACTCTCAGGAGGCTTGTGGACTCAATGAGACAGAGATGTCTATCCTGTATCAGCGCTAATGGCGGCCATACTGAGTATTGACATTGACTGTCCTTTAATTTGACTGTTCTGATTTCTGAAATGAAGGTGTTCATCAATTAAGCCCATGAAGTTGTTTTTGAGCAGCTGTTATTCGTTTATTTCTGATGTCATTGTATCGTTCCATAGATGGATTTTCAATTAAATTGTTTGAAGAAGTTATTTTGTTTTTCGGTTGAATTGTGTGTGAATGTTTTCAACTGGCTCTTAAATTGTTTTGAGCAGTGTATATGGTACTGCCAAATTCAAGAGAATTAAAGTTTAGCTCATAGTTACGTTCTCTTTCTTCTTGTATCATAATATAGTATATGGTTCTCCTTGCCTAAAAATTAAATTGGTAACAGTAGCAATTCGAAGTTTGAGAAGCTGTGCCTTTTTTTAAAGAACTATACAGTTTCCAGGTGCCTACAGTGTTAATACTGAGGAACAACAATAAATGAGGTGTCTCAACAAGTTTTTTGTTTGTTTGTTTGTTTTGTTGTGTTTTAACAGCTTGGCCGTTTCAGATCACCTTTTTACCTGTGAGAGATACCAATAGTAATAATGATAAGGAAACTAAAACGCAAACAACCAACCCAGTAAGCTTGTTAAGCACTTTTCTCGACTGAGTCCAAAGTGTTTCACATCAATACAAATCATGATGATAACTAAGCATTAAAAGCAGCAAACACATATGTCAACGAAAAATGCATATCACACACACACACACACACACACACACACACACACACACACACACACACACACACACACACACACACACACACACTGTGAACGTGTGAACATGCATAGAATG
>CM065741.1:881877-906877 GCA_033310375.1 Conus canariensis
ACGAGCAAACGAAACTGAAGATTGGGAGAAACTGGATGCAAAAATCGTCCAAAGACTCGATGCACTGATAGGGAAAAGCACCCTGGAACACAAACTAGCCACATATGGGGACATTGTGTATGCCACATGTAGAGACGCCTATGGAGCAAAACTACCCAAAGAGAAAACACCTCCAAAGAAATCCAGACGCCAAGAAAAGATGGACAAGATCAGGGTCCAAAGAAAAAACCTCAAGATGCAAATGAAGACCGCACTGCCAGCTGAAAAACAAGGCTTGGAAAAACTGTGGAAAGACCTGAAAGAAAAACACAGTGCCCTCAGCAAAGCGGAATCTGCGAGGAAGAGGAAGAGCAAAAAGAAGAAGACACAAGAGCGCTTCTTCAGAGACCCCTTCCAGTTTGCCAGAACACTGTTTGAGCAGCCAAAATCTGGGACCCTAAGTGTGGACAAAGGAGTTCTTGAGCAGCATCTGAGGAAAACATACTCTGACCCACAGAGCAAAGCACCACTCGACATTCAAGGTCTGGTGTGGCCAACCAACCCTGAGGAACAGTTCAATGGCAAGCCTCCAACGTTGGCGGAAATCAAGAAGGTGGTCGACAAAGCCAGAGCCAAATCATCACCAGGGCCAAACGGAATACCTTACCAGCTTTACAAGAAATGTCCCAAGGTGCTGGAGTGGCTCCACAGGCTGCTGCGATCGGCTTGGAGAAACCAGAAGATCAGCGGCCAGTGGATGACGGCAGATGGTGTGTACATCCCCAAAGAGCAAAACTCAAGTGACATTAGCCAGTTCAGGCCAATATCACTACTGAACGTCGAAGGGAAAATCTTCTTCTCTGTCATGGCAGCAAGGCTGACCAAGTACCTGATGGAAAACAAGTACTTGGATGTGTCAGTCCAGAAAGGTGGCATCCCAGGCGTGGCGGGCTGTGTAGAACACGCCACAATGATCTGGGACGCAATCCAAAAAGCAAAAACAGAAAAGAGAGACCTGGACGTAGTGTGGCTTGATCTGGCAAACGCATATGGATCTGTGCCCATGAGATGATACAGTTGGCTCTTGAGATGTACCATGTGCCAAAGAACATCCGCGACATGCTCAAGAAGTACTTCAATGGCTTCTCAATGCGGTTCTCTACCAAGGAGTACACAACAGACTGGATCAACTTGGAAGTGGGTATTGCAATGGGCTGTGCAATTTCCCCAATACTGTTCGTGCTGGCAATGGAACTCATCTTGAAAGCAGCAACAAACAACGCGAGACAAACAGACCTTGGCGATGGATACAAGATGCCTCCTCTCAAGGCCTTCATGGATGACACTACAGTGATTTCATCCAGAGAAGACGAGACACGTCATGTGCTGGAGAGGCTGGACGACATAGTTGCCTCATCCAGAATGAAGTTCAAGCCAAAGAAATCACGGAGTCTCTCACTGAGGAAAGGAAAAGTGGCCGGATCTGTGGTCTTCAGTGTTGCCAACCAGGCCATTCCAACAGTCACAGAAGAACCAGTCAAGAGCCTTGGAAGATGGTATGATGATAAGCTGAAAGACACACAAAGAGCAAAAGAAACCAAGCAGATGGCGGAGGAAGGCTTGGAGACCATTGACCAGTGTGGGCTCCCTGGCAAATACAAGGTCTGGTGTCTGCAGTTCATGCTGATACCAAAGCTGCTATGGCCTCTGATGATATACGACATCTGCACCAGCATAGTGGAGGCAATGGAAGCCAAAATCAACAAGTTCACAAGGAAATGGCTTGGTGTCCCACCCTGTCTGACTGACATAGCGCTGTACTGTCGCCAAGCAAAGCTGAAACTACCCCTGAAATCCATCCTGGAGGAATACAAAGCAGGGAAGATCAGACTTCAAAGCATGCTGGAGGACTCAGGAGACAAGGTGGTAGAAGCAATTAAGCCCCAGCTGAAGACAGGCAGAAAATGGAAAGTTCAAGAGGCGATGGATTCTGCAAAAGAAAGTCTCAAGATCAGAGAAATAACAGGACACACACAGACCAACAGACAGGGACTGGGGGTGACCAAAACTGAATGGTGGTCAAAGGCCAAAGGAAAAGCCAAAAGAGACATGATGATTCAGGAGATGAGAAAAGAAGAAGACCAAAAAAGACTCCAAAAAGCAGTCCAGCAGAGCCAGCAAGGGCAATGGACAACGTGGGAGAATGCACTCCAAAGAAGTCTCACTTGGAATGACATTTGGCACATGGCCCCTCTCAGGATCAGCTTCATTCTCAGATCTGCATATGACCTTCTGCCCTCAAATGCAAACCTGCTGAAGTGGGGGAAAACAGACGATCCTGCATGCCCCCTCTGCCATGAAAAAAAACAGTGGAGCATGTCCTAAGCTCATGTAAAGTAGCCCTGGCTCAAGGAAGGTACACATGGAGGCACAACCAAGTGCTCAAAGAAATTGTACAAGTAGTCTGGGCTAGTACCAACACCACAAGAGGGAAAATCAGGACTCCAAATGCACCCGCAACATTCTTCACGGCAGGAGGCAGCAAATCATGGCCAAGAACAACAGTGCCACTCGAAACATGCAGGCAGAGTCTGCTGGACGGGGCAGATGACTGGGAGTGCACTGCAGACCTCCCAGAATGGAAGAGTCACCCAGAGATCATCAGCAAGAGTGGCATGAGACCAGACATAGTAGTCCACTCTAAGTCAACCAAGCAGCTGATCATGATCGAGCTCACGGTGCCATATGAGAACAGAATGGAGGCAGCTCAAATCTACAAGACTGAAAAGTATGCTGATCTGGCAAACAGCCTGAGGAGAGAAGGCTGTCAGGTCAAAGTCCTCACTGCAGAAATTGGAGCTAGGGGGTTTGTAGGAACGTCTGCATACAGCCTCATGAAACAGCTCTCAGTTGCAGGGAAGGAAAAAACCAGAGCCCTGAAAGCAATGGCAGAAGCGGCAGAGAGGTGTTCAAGCTGGATCTGGTCAAGGAGGAACAAAAGTGAACTTCATAAGGCTTAATTTCCCTACAAATATCAGGTGTCCCTGTGGCTCAGTGGTTAAAGCGCGAGTCATTAAGTGGAAAATGAGCATGTCCAGAGGGTCATGGGTTCGAATCCCAGCCATGGCTCGTCCCAAGATGGGAAAAAAAGGGGCAGCAGAGGGACATCCGGAGTCATGAACCGGGTGTGGCCCAACCCCCCTAGAGTGTCAGGAGATAAGGGCCGAAACACTTGCTTGAAGGGGGCTTCTCTTCTGAGGACTCTCTGCTGCCACGCTCTCCACGAGTTTCTTTCTACTGTTCTCTGTGATCTGTATCACTGTCCATCTGTCATTCTGTGCCTTGTGTGAAATGTGTAACTGTTACTGTTGTCAGTGTCACTAGTCAGTTTAATGTCAGACTGTGACATCTTTCATAATAATTTTTTTCTTCTTTTGACAGGCAAACATGACACTGTAAAAGTGTAATCAATGATCAGTGTGTAACTAAGAGTGAGACTGAAACTCTCTCTCTCTCTCTCTCTCTCTCTCTCTCTCTCTCTGGCTGTGTGTGTCATTGTGTCGTGTCGTGTGTGTGATATGAATCCTGCAAAGCCCGAAAAAAATGTTGGGCTGCTGCTTAGTTATCTATCATTTAGCTAATATGCTTTCATATTTTCCAAATCATGACATGATACATGATAGACTACAAATGAAGTAGAAGAACATTAGTCCTAATTGATAGTAAGTCTTGAAATCATACCTTTTCTACAGCTCTAGAGTGTGGATTATTGGATTACTACCTCAAAAGCGAATTGTGAAGTAGTGAAACTACCAATGTTTGTGATGATTTTTTTGTACTAATCATACTAATAGATACTAATGATGTTTTTTCCAGTATAAAATGAAGGTATTCCTCTACTGATATGCACAGTTATAATATCTGAAGGAATTAAAACAAAACAAGTTATATGATGTTACATGCTGATACTAAAGTGTATGTTCGTGTGTGTGTGTGTGTGTGTGTGTGTGTGTGTGTGTGTGTGTGTGTGTGTGTGTGTGTGTGTGTTTTGGGGGGGTGGGTGGGGAGGTGGGGGGGGGGTGTGCTGAACAATGTCTTATGATTGATATTATGTATTTGTTGTCTTTTTCAGTGCACGGAACAGATTTAAGCAGCACCGAGACTTGTGAGTGTGAGTATTTTGCCTTTTCTTTATTTTTTCTTTTTCTCTGGGCTCTTCCCTGTATTGTACCTGCTATTTTTTTCCCTCCACCACCCCCGCCTTTACTATTTTTTTCTTTTATTTTTTCATTCTTTGTTTCTTTTTTGTTTGATTTTTTTTCCTTTTTCTTTTTCACTTTTCTTCCTTTATTTTTGGCTTTTTTTTTGTAAAGGCGGTCCTTTTTTTTTCCCCTTCCCTTCAACTCTCACGCACCATGCGGGTCTGTATGATGTATTGCTATCAATGGACATTAATGTGCTGGTTTTAATGTTTTGGCGTTTGTTACAGCGCGTCAGGGTTTATTTTTGTACTAGTGGTTGGTGCAGTGACACTCTCACACTGACTTTCACAAAAAGATACAAGGGTTATATAAAAAAATAAAAGATTAAAGAAAAAAAAAGAGGGAGGCCCGGACATCTTCCGGGAACCATCCTTGAGACGAAAGACGAAAATAAGTATGCAAGGATGATACCAGAAGTGCGCGAAAGAGAGAAGGGAGGAACATAAAATAAAGAGAGAGAGAGGAGAGAGAGAGAGAGAGAGAGAGAGAGAGAGAGAGAGAGAGAGAGAGAGAGAGAGAGAGAGAGAGAGAGAGAGAAAGCGCACAGCTCGTCTCGCAGACCGGCCTATTCTCCCCGAAGGCTTTCCTCATAGTGAAAAAGAGAGACCACAAGGGAGACACGAGGACATCCTTGCAGCGAGAGAATCAGTATCCATGAGAGAGAGAGAGCGAGGAGAGAGAGAGAGAGAGAGAGAGAGAGAGAGAGAGAGAGAGAGAGACAGACAGACAGACAGACAGACAGACAGACAGACAGACAGACTGAGAGAGATACAGAGAGAGAGAGAGAGAGAGAGAGAGAGAGAGAGAGAGAGAGAGAGAGAGAGAGAGAGAATTTCTATCCTCCTATTTTTTCCTGCTTCCATTCATTTTCTTTTTCCCCTCTGATATATTGACTCATACTCACCATGCATCGTCTGTGTGTGCGTTGTGTGGTGTGTGTGTGTGTGTGTGTGTGTGTGTGTGTGTGTGTGTGTGTGTGTGTGTGTGCGCGCGCGCGCTTTTTTTTTTTTTTTTAAGTAACGGACATTCCATTGCGGATCTTAATGTTTTGGCGTTTGATACAAAGCGTCTGGGTTTATTCGTGTACTGATGTGTGGTGCACTGACACTTTCATTCTCTGTGTTTGCTGCATAGTATACTTTTAATTGAATTAAACACACACTTGCCCTCCCCTCCCTCCCTTCCCTCATATCCCACATCCACTGTTTGTGTGTGCGTGTGCGTGCGTGCGTGCGTGCGTGCGTGTGTGATAACACTATTTGTAAAAGATAAAGTTCACATTGTCTACAAAGCCGTTAGAAACATTACAAAGCGCTCATGAACATGAATTATTCGTTAACCAAAAAGACAGAACATGCACAATTGCGACTGAGCAAAAATAGTGTGTGGGTGCCTGCTTTTTACAGTGTCTGCTATTGTTTGTGTGAAAAGGAGAGCTGGAGCGGCACGATATTTATGCTCTTGTGTGTGTGTGTGTGTGTGTGTGTGTGTGTGTGTGTGTGTGTGTGTGTGTGTGTGTGTGCTGGGGTGCGCGGTGCGTGTGCGCGTGCGTGTGTGCGTGCGCGCGAGCGTGCATGCGTGCGTGCCTGCGTGCGTGTTATATTAACTTCCTTAACTGTGCCTCCTGCTCAAAAACCACTTCATATGGTATCGATGACTTTGTCTTTTTTAATCTTGCTTATGCACTTTTTACCCACTAGCAAAATGTTATTGATGCACACATAATTATGTGAAGATTTCTTTTCATATATCCCGAACAGCACGTCTGTTACAGACAAATGCAATTTCATGCCTACCTTTGAGAAAATAATATTTTCAATTTCTAACCAAAATTGTCTAACTGATGGACATTCAAAAAAAAAAGTGCTCAATGGTATCCACAGTGTCCGGACAATAATCACATGAAATAGATTGGCACACGCCCATTTTTTGTAGCATAATATTTGTGGGATAAATATTATGTAACAATTTCCATTGCAGCTCACGTAAGCGTACTTCTTTCGTTGCCAGTCTTGGCGTAAGCCACATCTTTTTACTCAATTCAGTGTTCAGTTTTCTGCTCCAAAAATCTACGGCGTGTGGAGTTAACGGTTTGTTGTTACTCTTTTTCAACAGATATACTTTAATTTGTTTTGTTTTAGCATAAAAATGATTTGCGTCAGAGGTACCATGATTCTCCATTTCAAATCGTCTATTCCTATCTTTTATCAAGTCGATCCAAGTTTGTGGTATGGCATTTAGTAGAGCATTGTATTGAAACATGGTTATTGCCCTGTTTTGGTTAAGTAGGTCTTGTACTTCCACTAAAGTTAAAAAACGCCTTTCCTGCGTTTTAATAATATTGTTTATTGTCATGAGGCGTTTCTCTCGCCATTTCTCAAAATTGAGGACCTTACTTTTATATTTGATTAACTTATTATAAAAGAGACATTGTGTACCAATATATTTTGCAAGCACACTATCGCTTTCTACTTTAGTTTTGTTATCTAGGTAAGTTAATAGAACTTCTTTCCAAAAAATATTTTCGATTGTAGAGATCCCTGGTATATCTTTAGGAGAACGGTTTATTTCAAATATTTCCTCAGCTGAGGCTATTCTTTTCAAGTGCCAAAAAGGAATGAGGCACCATGTCTCAGTTCTTTTGTTGTATAATCGTCCAATCCACTGTAGGTTGAAGGTGTTTTGCAATTCAATCATGTCAACCATTCTTAACCCTCCTTCTTTATAATCTGCTTTCATGACTTTTCTTTTAATCTTTTCAAAGGCTTTTCTGTTACTGTGTTTCCTTTGCCAAAGGAATTTATATAAAATTGTATTAACTTTAATCAGTATTTCCCTTGGCAGTCCAACCGACTGCATAACATAAATAAATTGGGTGGTCAAAAATGTCTTTATGATCACTATTTTACCATGTATGCTAAGGTCTGTTTTACTCCATTCTTTTATCATAGCTGTTAGAGTTTTCAGCCTACTTTTCCAGTTGTCTTCTATTTCTTTGGTCATTTTGTCTTTTGCAAAGGATATTCCTAAGATTTTTATGTTGTCCACTATTTCAAAGGGTATGTTAAGAACTCTTTCATCAGCATCACCTATTGCCAAGACTTTAGTTTTGCGTATGTTTAGTTTCAAGCCAGAGAAACATGCAAATTGTCTGAGAATATTTGTTGCCGTTGTTATATCATTGTGGTGTTTAAAAAAAAAAGGGTTGTGTCGTCAGCCATCTGTTGAATTTTGATGCATGCGTTTGTTTCATTTCGTATCTGTATTCCTTCAATGCCACTATTTCTAATCTTAATAGCTAGCAGTTCTACAGCCAAAACGAAGGCTAAAGGGGAAAACGGACATCCTTGTCTAATACCACAATTAACATCAAAACTCTCCGAAATCCAGCCCCCATGATTTATGTGATTCACAGCCTTTTTTTTTTTTTTAACATAATTCGAATCCATTTCTTAAAATCGGGACCAAATCCAAAAACATCAAATGCTTTCAATAAATACGTTTTTGTTATGGAATCAAATGCTTTTGAATAATCAAGCGCTAATATAAAACCTGATTTACCTGTTTTGTTTACGTAATTGATTGCATCGTCAATTGTACGAATGACTGTGGATATATTTCGACCCTTAATGTAACCAACCTGGTCTTCGCTGACCAGATGCTGTATAACACCACTTAGTCTCTGTGCCACAACTTTAGCTAGAATTTTATAGTCAGTGTTTGTTAAGGTAATAGGTCTCCAGTTTGTTAGATGTTCTTTATCCAGTTCTTTGCCTTTATGAATTAGTGTTATCACACCTTGGTATTGAGTATAAGACAGCTCATCTTTCTGAAAGGATTCATTGAAAGAGGCGGTTACAATATCTTTTAATTTAGGCCAGAAAAATTTCATGAATTCAACAGTAATTCCGTCCATACCTGGCGCTGATCCATTTTTCATGCTTTGTAAAGCGCACGATGTTTCATTGACAGTGACAAGACCTTCACATGAGTTGGAGTCTGCCACTAAGGCGAGGAATATCTTCTCCAGCAATAAAGTCGTGCGTAGCTTCAGTCACATTTGCAACGTCAGTCTTTTGATTGTAAAGATTTCTATAGAAGGTAACCTCTTCTTGCATTATTTTGGTCTGGTCAGTGGTAGTAAACCCAGAATCTGATACAAGACGAGTAATCACATTTTTTTCTTTTCCTTACTTTTTCAAGGTTACAAAAATATTTGGTGTTTTTTTCTCCTTCTTCAATCCATTTCACTCTTGATCTAATTTGGGCTCCTCTCGTTTTTTGCATGTCTAGTAGTTCTAGTTTATGTTTAGTACTTAATAAATCATTATGTAAGCGTGCATTTCCAGGGTCTTTTGTTATGCGAAATTCGATGTCATGAAGTTGTTTTCGCAGGTCTAACTGTTCGTTTCTTCGACAACAAGCTAATCGTTTGCCAAAATCAACACAATAATTACGTATTTCGGATTTCGTAAGTTCCCATTTATCAACAGAATTTATAAGTTCCTTATTATTTACACAATCATCTATTAACGCATTCACATTTTTTACAAAACTTTCATGTCTGAGGTAGCTATTATTAAATCTCCAATACCCTGGACCTCTTATGAACTTGCTGTTTTCTAGTTCTGTGACTACAGCTTTATGATCGGAATTAGAGACTGTATAATGTTCGCATGATGCAATAAAGGAAATAATATCTTCCGAAGCAAAGCAAAAATCTAAACGACGAGCGATAAAAGGATGAAGGCGGTTCCAGGTATATTCTTTATCATTCTCATGGAAGACCCTCCATACATCTGTCAAAGAGAGCTCACGTACACAGGTCTTGAAAGCTTGAACTTCTATCTCATTGAAAGGATTTCCGGATATAAAATCATGCTTGTTGTTTAAGACACAGCTGAAATCACCACATAAAATGATATTTTCAGCTTCCAAATCTTGCAGCTTCACATATAGGTTGTGGAAGAAACGCCTTTTGTCCATAGAATCGTTAGGCGCATACACATTTACAATGGTGATCAGGATTTGCTCAAATTTAATATTAATTGCAACAGTGCGATCCTCTGTTAAAACAAGTTCAGTGTCATCATTAACATAATTGGAGACCAGTATGACTTCGCCCTTTCTTCGGGACGTACCCTCTTCTGCAAAAATCCTTCCACCCCATTCTTTTTCCCGTTGCGATTTTTCCTTTTCTACAAAATGAGTTTCTTGCAAACATATGACATCAAACTTTTGATTTTTAAAGTATTTGAACAAACTATTACGCTTCATTTTATTTTTTAGTCCCCGGCAGTTCAAAGAACAAATTCTAAACTTTTCCATTATCTACCAAGAAAGATAAATGAATGACTAAAACGAAGCACTGAGCTCCCACAAAAGTCAACAAAGCATTTCTATCTGAGGAAAAAAAAAAAGGGGGTGGGGTGGGGTGGATGGAGGATTGTTGGGGCGTGGGAGGGGTGGGGGGGGGGGGAGGGTTGACAGACAGGCAGCAAACAGGCAGGCAGACAAATGGACAGACAAAAGACCAAAATACACAGTAAGCCTAAACGCCAACACGTCATCTATTGTACCTGTTATTGTGTTAATAGTGTTGAACTCAAATGTTAAACTGAATCACAAATAGCCGACGGACATATACATACACAAACACATGTGTATGTTGATAGTATAGTTATGTTTTCAGTGTTGTGGAGCCCAAGGGTGATAACTACTTCTTTCTGTCCCACTGTCAGTCTCCTTAGACTTCATTTCCTTTCATTGTTAGCTACATTTGATGATTTTATGCTGCTTCCAGAAAACATTCAGGCAAAAACCTATGTGATGTGAAGCTGTAGAACTGAGACTGTGAATGGAAAACATACAGTATACACAAACAGATTTCAGGTTTGGTTTTATAGCATTGGGTCAGTTTGTACTTGTACGCTTTGAAGCCTTTAGCCTGGTATTTTGTCACTCCCATGAACATGCTTTGAATTTTTCTGGCCTAAATCATTCTGTGGTAAAGTTTGATGAGTAGATACTAGATATACTGTGACCAATGTTTGTCCAGTAGATATTTCAAGGTGTTCACGGTTTCCGCTTTAACAAAGTGATTACACAGGCCTACTCTGTGATAGTATATATTGTAGTCACAATGTCTTCTTCCACTATGTTATACTGATTACAACCCTATTCTTTGGCCTATTACATGTGATATTACTTTAGCAGTATAGATCAGCAAAAATGTTGATTTACATACTTCCTGAATTGTCTTATTAATTAAAAGAGCAGACTAGTGTATTATTGTTAGTGCATTCATTGATAACTATTAATCATTCTCAAGAGGTGAAAGATTGTGCAATACTTGATAAAATATATTTTCAACAGGTGAAAGATATTTTAAAGTTTGGAGATGACCGAGAGGGAGGTGGGGAGGAGGTGTTTGGATCAAATGATTTAATCAATGTGTTGGTGAGGTGGAGAGAAAGAGAGAATCTATGTGCACACCATGGTTGTGGTCAGTATCTGTGTTAAGTGAATAACTGAATAATTTTGCAGTTGAGCACTTTACTTATGTATTATCTTTCTGACTTGTTTATTGGATGTTTTATTGTTTGTTTATTTTACTGTTACAGCACAAGGTTTTTCTTGATTTTTTTTTTAGAAACTTGCTTCATGTGTGTTTCAGCGCAAGAGACTGTGGTGTCAAGAAAGCCAGTGATACCCAAAGAGGAATATGTCGCAACGGGTAATGAATAGTTGATTTCTTTTTTATTATGTTTAAAAAAAATAAAATTCATCAATAGCATATTCAAGCTTTTTTTGGCCTGGGGTCAGGTCTCCCCTGGACCTCTTAGGGCTGCAGTCTGGATGCTCTGTGCCAAATGTGGTGCTGATTGGCTCGGAAATGTGTTCACTGTGGCCAACATAGCAAGTTTGAACCTGTCATATTATGAACAGAGACCTAAGAAACAGTGTGCTTTGGCGTTTTGTTATTTAAGTGTGAGTATCCCTCTGTCTTAGTCAATCTGTGATGTAAGACTGAGCATAAGCTTGCTCTAGCACTTGAATATCTCATGTAGTCTTTGCCACATAAAGCTGCTGTGCAAAATGCAGGTATGGAGCTTATTTTGTCACCATGGAATTCATTTTGTATGAAAAGTTTTTTTTTCTCTCTCAATGTTTTTTTGGTGGGAGGAGGGTGTTGTTTGCTAATTTTTGTGGTAGTTATTTGCTACATATGCAATATGTCTGTTGCAGTGGGAGGTAGTGCGGTGGCATCAAGTTCTATGGTGGTATCAAGTTCTCTTGTCACAATACATGGTGTCGACTGTGTGACAGCAGGTAACATTTCTCTTTACTAATGTTATCTAGGCTTGTTTAATACTATACCCATCGACTTTTGCAAAGGATCGCATTGCCAAACATTTGAAAAAAACCCAAACCCACTAACTTTGGTAAAAACAAATAACCACATTTCATTCTTATTATTATTGTTCTTCCTCTTCAGTGTGGAGGGCCCACAATCCAACGTGATTATTCTGGCACATATTCCTTCTACTCCTGTTAGGTAATTTAGTAAACAAAAAGAAGAAAAAGAATGAAATACAGATGTGTATTTGAATTAAAATGAACTAGGTATCAAAAGTGATTATTTTTCAGTTCGATCCTTAGCAAAAGTGGATGAGTATATATAGTAGGCTACTGTATCATTACATGTAATTGAGCGGCCCAGTCGCTCACTTGGACTGATTGGACTGGACTGTGTGACCATATTAATTCCACTACTACCAACCAAATTGGTTCACTGGTGTCTTTCGAATGTAAATTCTTCTTAGGAAGCTCTATATGATCAGCCAAGCAGGGGTCCCTACTCTTACTAGTGCTACAAGAATGTAATGTTTGTATAATAATACCATAGTGATTGATAATAGTAATAAAAGATGTTATAGTACATAATATTTTGGTTTTGTTATGTACATGTAATAAGTAAATAAAAATAGTTTGTATAGTTACAATTATGCATTGACTGTGAAGGTCATGTTTTGTTCTGGCAAACACAATCATTTTTTCTGGATAAATATGGTTTTTAGAAAATGCCTCATTCATGAGTCATTGTTTTACATTTCTTTTAACGCACTTCTTGATTTAGCAGTCTTTAGACAAATGTTCAATAACAAATCTGAAACAAATGATCATTATCAATTTGACAGGATCTGATCCATGTGAGGTGCTCTTGGCAAGGAGCAGCCCCTCTAGACCAGCCTCGGCTAATGCCAACCTCTCCCAGGAAGGTATGTGCACATTGACTTCATTGGCTCAATTGTGTTATGATGCCTAGAGCCTATGAGAGAGAGAGAGAGAGAGAGAGAGAGAGAGAGAGAGAGAGAGAGAGAGAGAGAGAGAGAGGCACTGGCCATGAGACTACTTTTCTCTTGCATTCAGTCAATGTTGCTGAGGAGATCCCTTTTACATTTGAGACTGTACGACAGGTATGGTCTGAGGTTTTATGTTACTCAGCAGACAGACCTCTATCTTTTTTCACACATAATATTTTGGAAATATCTGTAAATATAATATTTTTTTCTAGAATTGACCCAGACATTTTAGACCAAAAGACATAAAAATGGTTATATATTGAAACCAAAACATGACATCAATAAATATTATGTATAAAGCTAGATATTTGGACATGGAAATAGTGTGCACAATGTAAAAACTGTGCAACTTTTTACATGCTACTTTCTAAAGGCGAACAAAGTTCACATACGCTTTTAATTCACATTTTCCACATTTGTGGCCATGTTTTTGTTGTTGGGGGGAGGGGGGGGGAGCAAAAACTCAGCCTTTTAACGTGATAAAATGTCTGTGGTATCTTTAACCTTTGTGACAGAATCTATAACGGTTTTTCTTTTTTTAACAGATGAAATGATCTTGGATTTATTGGCGGCCAGCTCTGTGTCCACACCTACTTCAGGTGCAAGGAAGGCAGGTCAGGAAATACCTTCATAGTTGTAGGATATGACATGCAGGCATAAAAACCTTTACCACAAAATAACTCATTTCTTTGAAATACTTTGTAATGCAGTTGGGATCCTCTAATTGACTTAAGGGAACCTTATGCTTTAAAACCACATGTGTGCAGTATGTTTTCAGGAGGTTCCACTTCACTATCACATTCTCTGTTGTCTCGTTGGCTATTTTATCTATTTTCTGCCTTCCATGGTCTTCACTTTCATGAACAACACTGCAAGTGCCTGTTTATCTTAGGCCTGCTTGATGGCAGAATATAATACCGTCTTTGATGTGTTATGAAAAAGCATAAAAATCAGCCCTGTCACAGAGTCCCATACTGAAATTGAACTCCATAGCACCTAAATCACAATCATCATCATCATCATCATCATCATCATCATCATCATCCATCATTGCATTTAGAAATATGTCACATGATCTTTTGGTGATACTTATTGGAGCATGGCTCTGTAGCAGCAATAGGGGAAAAAGACATAAAAAGAACCCAAAACAACTCTGACACATATCCACCCAACTGGGGATGATCACCAGCGATAATACTTTTTTACTTTTTACTTTTTTTTTAATAACCTGTGTATGTAGAAGAGAAAAAGACATTTGTCTGAATGAAAATCAGCGGTGTACACTCTTAATGTCATTACTCATTGTCAGTTCTGCCTTTCATGCAGTTCACTATGGAACCTTATCCACTGAGGCAAAGTCAGATTGTAAATGCATTTTGTACAGCCTTTAATGAAAAGAACAGGCACAAACTACAGTTTTAGAACAGTGGATACATGTTTATTTATCAACACAGCACATATAAAATTAACAAAGCACAAACACAAGTACAAGGTATCTAAAATCATACACGCCAGTACTATAAATCAATAATCATGTTGATAGAGAATCACTGAATTCACTGGCAATACATTCCACACGCTTCTCATCCCAGCTGTCACTATCTGAAAGCACCTCTCCCATCAAACTTTCAAAAACTGTAGAAGTGGCTACTCTTCATTCTAGCAATCCCACATAAATGCTCACAATCTGATCTCAAATATAAGCACGACAGCTTTGCTGTATCTGTACTGATTATGTTGGCACAAAAATCACTAGAAAAGCCAAATATTGGTGTGCATTAAAACTTGTGTCTTCTTATTTCAGGCATAGCCATGACAGCGACTACCCGGGGTGTGAAGAGGAGATCGGCGGCATCAGAGAAGCAAATGAAATATGATGCTGGCTTAGAACAGCTAGGTGACAGCCGACAAATGTAGGAGAGAGTTTTATAAGAGTGCAACTGCTCTGAACAATCTCCGAATTGAGAGAGAACAGAGTGAAACTGCTCTTATAAGACTGCAACTGCTCTGAACAATCTCCGAATTGAGAGAGAACAGAGTGAAACTGCTCTGAACAATGTCCGAATAGAGAGAGGACAGAGTGCAACTGCTCTGAACAATCTACGAATTGGTAGAAAGAAACTCGTGGAGAGCGTGGCAGCAGAGAGTCCTCAGAAGAGAAGCCCCCTTCAAGCAAGTGTTTCGGCCCTTATCTCGTGACACTCTAGGGGGGTTGGGCCACACCCGGTTCATGACTCCGGATGTCCCTCTGCTGCCCCTTTTTTTCCCATCTTGGGACGAGCCATGGCTGGGATTCGAACCCATGACCCTCTGGACATGCTCATTTTCCACTTAATGACTCGCGCTTTAACCACTGAGCCACAGGGACACCTGATATTTGTAGGGAAATTAAGCCTTATGAAGTTCACTTTTGTTCCTCCTTGACCAGATCCAGCTTGAACACCTCTCTGCCGCTTCTGCCATTGCTTTCAGGGCTCTGGTTTTTTCCTTCCCTGCAACTGAGAGCTGTTTCATGAGGCTGTATGCAGACGTTCCTACAAACCCCCTAGCTCCAATTTCTGCAGTGAGGACTTTGACCTGATAGCCTTCTCTCCTCAGGCTGTTTGCCAGATCAGCATACTTTTCAGTCTTGTAGATTTGAGCTGCCTCCATTCTGTTCTCATATGGCACCGTGAGCTCGATCATGATCAGCTGCTTGGTTGACTTAGAGTGGACTACTATGTCTGGTCTCATGCCACTCTTGCTGATGATCTCTGGGTGACTCTTCCATTCTGGGAGGTCTGCAGTGCACCCCAGTCATCTGCCCCGTCCAGCAGACTCTGCCTGCATGTTTCGAGTGGCACTGTTGTTCTTGGCCATGATTTGCTGCCTCCTGCCGTGAAGAATGTTGCGGGTGCTTTTGGAGTCCTGATTTTCCCTTTTGTGGTGTTGGTACTAGCCCAGACTACTTGTACAATTTCTTTGAGCACTTGGTTGTGCCTCCATGTGTACCTTCCTTGAGCCAGGGCTACTTTACATGAGCTTAGGACATGCTCCACTGTTTGTTTTTCATGGCATTGAGATAGAACAATTAGAAATTCTGAAACTTAAACGAGAGCTTGGTTTCGAGTAATACTCGATTTCACGATTTGCACAACTGTAAGATTGCTCCTCCTCCCATGACTTTTACAGAGAGTTGTGACACGTTTAGTTCTCAAGTAATGCTTGACAGAAAGTTTTATGTCTGTAATTCTTGATGTGGTTTGACGAAATTCTTAGTTTTATTTCTCCAGCAACTATGGATTGCACCTAATTTCTTGTTCCCTCATGTGCCTGAAGAACTATTGTTTCTTTTAGTGTTCCAATGTTTCTAGCTGTTGAAAAATGTTCTTCCCTTTGGAAGTTAGTTATTATGCTAAAAATATGGAGTCCTCTAATCATTGTGCTTATACACATGTTGCCAGTATCAGTCAACATGTGAAAGCATTTATCACAGACATGACTATTTCAACATTCTGTCATCTTATTTACAGGGAGGCACTGTACTACAGATGAGACCACACATGCTTTGGTAACATTCTATGTAGTTTTCATGGGGATAGTGCTAACAAGCAATGCATGAACTGGTATCGACTGAGAAATAAGACTGTCTGGGAAAGAATGTCATTTCTGGAATTGACACAATACAGTATTATGTCAACTTAATGATCGGTCATGTATGATGTTTGTACTATGACCAATTTAGGTCAGAATGGCCTGCATCATTGGTTCCCAGCCAGCCGGCAGTGTCTGGAAAAGAATCTCATTTCTGAAGAGAGCTTTGTTTTCACCATGGAACATCTGGAACTATGCAGCCATAAAATATCACTCGATGAACCTCTGTCGAACTAACTGACCCGCAGCCCATCGCCTTCTTTCAGTGGGGTCGTGTGCCTGTGGGTTGGCCTGTTCAGCCACTTCAGCTTGAGCATTCACTTCTGGACCTCTGTGGACGTCGTCCTCTGGAGCGTCTGGTGGCAGGTCAATGTCGTCCGGTGGCAGGTCGATGTTGTTGCGTCTTGCAAAGTTGTGCAGGATCAGGCAGGCAGTGATGATCTGGAAAACCAAACAGAACATGTACATGTTTCCATGAAATTTGCACATATACATGTATGGCAATATGTGTGAACCAGCAGTCAAAGATAAAAAAGCCCCCTTAGCTTTTTATCAAGGCTGTAAGGACAATGACTTTTTTCTTGTGTTTAAGGCTTGGCATAGTGAGGTGGGGCCCAGTTATCTCCTTTCAACAACCTCCCCAATAATAATTCTTTAGTCCAGCACCCATTTGCACCTGGTCGGATTTTTTAAAATTTGACTACACTGTCATTCCTATGGACACACTAACAGTGCCATAAATTTCGAACCCAGGACTTCTTGCCTTTTTTCACCATATTGCAAGCTAAATTTCTGGAACCCGAGGAGCCACATTTTGAAAACATGCATAAAAAATGTTCATGAACAAATGAATCTTTCTCTTTTTTTTGTAACCCCCCAAATGCTAAACACTAAACTGTGGCAGCTCAAAGAGAGAGAGAGAGAGAGAGAGAGAGAGAGAGAGAGAGAGAGAGAGAGAGAGAGAGAGAGAGAGAGATTCATTTGTTCATGAAAATTTTTTTATGCATGTTTTCAAAATGTGGCTCCTCGGGTTCCAAAAATTTAGCTTGCAATATGGTGAAATTAGGACTACAGTCTTGTAACATGAATTTTTCACATGTTTTATGTGCATGTAATGATTCTATTTTTGTTCCGCATATTCTTCTTGGACGCCCATTACTACATCCATTGTATCATGCTGTGGGTGTATGCAATGAATATGGCAGTGTCGAAAATATTCTGTACACAGCTATATTTTCATTTTTTTATGGGTGCTGTTCTCAGCCAATCACATACTTATAGGCAAGCTATGGTATTTTCTTGAGTTACATTATTGTTTTGTTAAGTATTGCATTCTTTTTATTGTAACTCTTTATTTAGGTGAGTTTTCTGTTTGTTTCTTTGTTTAGTACTTTTCTTTCACTTCAGTCTAAAATATCATGTTTGATGAAAAGGCTTCAAATACACTGCTAAACTGAACTGATTATGAGTTTGATCCTGGTGGTGTGTGTTGCTGGCTGTGCACCTATATTCTTCTTCCTATGCCTTTCAAACTTTCATATGTTGGAATGAGTAATGCAGATTTTCAGTCCCATTGCCAGGACTAGCATCATGGTCTCAGGTGGTGGTTTCTGTTTGGGACTTGTGATGGCAATGTGCATGTATGAGATCAGTGGCCCTTTCCATTCTTGCTGGTATCTTCACCATGGATTAGGATTCGTTTTTTTTTTTTTGGAGGGTTAAGGCAGGTGTAGATCTCTTCAGCACTGTCTTCCAACGTTACATAGTGAAAAAAATGTGAATGAGAAGTTCCGATATGAACCAACCTCCATTTGAAACTACGAAATCGTTAAAAGTAAGTACAAAAGCCTCTGGGAAGAACACATACACCTGTCCGTGATCAGCTGTCCCAAGTACAGACCACATCTTCAGACTACGAATTGGTCACTGTCGATTGCATGCCCATTGTATTGGGCTATCACACACACACACACCTCATGTCCTGAATGGCCGCGTGAGACCGGCCTACAAACACTAGAGCACATTCAGTCTTGCCCCCTTTAGTATTACCTGGATGTGCTGATACAGCGCTGGCCGCACAGAGCCACATCTGTGGTAAAGCATTGGGGCACAATGGAGGATCTGAAGACAACAGCAGCCTTCATCCATCAAACTGGTCTGAAAATATGAATAATTCTGGAACGTAAAAGAAGGGTGCTCACACCCAGCTGACAACACTGATAGCCTATTTATGCAGGAAAGTAAGAATGATATAGTGAAGTAATTAATGAAATGTACTATGATTTTACAACATGTGATTGATTGATTGATATAATTTAACGTCTGTTCACAACAATGGTGATATTAGACTAAAAATAAACCAATAAAAAAAATAAATAAATAAAACGGGCTGCGTAAGAATTTGTGCCTGTGTTTGCGCGCGCGTGCGCGCACGCGCACGAGCGCGCGCGCACGCGCGCATGTGTGTGTGTGTGTGTGTGTGTGCGTGTGTGTGTGTGTGTGTGTGGTGTGTGTGTGTGTGTGTGTGTGTGTGTGTGTGTGTGTGTGTGTGTGTGTGTGTGTGTTTGTGTACTGTGCGTATGCATGACTGTGCGTGTGTGTGTAGAGTGGTGTGTGTATGTGTGTGTGTGTGTGTGTGTGTGTGTGTGTGTGTGTGCATGTTGTGTGTGTGTGTGAGTGTGTGTGCTTGTGTGTGTTAGTGTGAATATGCACTCATGGGTGAAAGGCTACATATAAACATTAATACAATAACTATAAATGATTTCATGTTTACAATAAATTTGCAAGTATAGTGCTGGATAAAACTGATGCAATTTGTATCATTTCTTCGCTGTAGATTATATCATTTAAAGATCCCATTTTTGCTACATCTATCCCAGATATGTTGTATAACAGGGATAGCAATGGGCAATCAAAAAGAATATGTTCAATTGATATTGGATGACCACAAGCACATTCTACATTTTTTGAAAATTTAGTCTTCAATGAATTTAATCGAATTTTGTAAATGAGACTAGACAAGGATCTCGAACACGGTAATATTTTTGACTTTGAAAGCAGCTTTTCTGTCATTATACGACTTTCTAACATCGAATTTATTTCATGCTTTTCTAGTTTTAGTGTACTATCAGGATATTTTCTAATAGCTCCTTCTTTCGCTGATCTATCAGCCATTTCATTCCCCCAAATACCACAGTGAGATGGAATCCAACAAAATTCTACATTAATACCTTTACATATAATTGAATGTATTAAGTATTTTACGTCAAATATCAAGTGTCTGAAACCTGAAGTAATATTGCATTAAAATATCTTTATTTTTGTAGTTGTTGCAAGAGAGCCACATGCAAAGGAGCTAATGAACTTTTGCTCAACCAGAATGTCCTTGGTTTACACTGACCTCACAAGCCCTCGCTGGCTCCACTGGCAAGCTGCTGTGGCATACCTTGACCCCAATGCCCGCTCACTGGCAGTGCGTGGCATAGTTTATGCCCGTTCAGTGCGTTGGCTGGATTTGGTATTGGCGTCATCAGCCAGTCCCTCAACATGTACCCACTGTCACCCAGTATCACCCCTGGCATTGGCTTCCTGTGAAAAAAAGCACAAAAATTGGTAGTAAATTCCAGGCAAATCACTGAACTGATTATGAGTTTGATCCTGGTGCTGTGTGTTGCAGGCTGTGCACCTATAATATTATTCCTGTGCCTTTCAAACTTTTATACGTTGGAAGTGAGTCATTCACATTTTCAGTCCCACTGCCAGGACTAGCGTCATGGTCTCAGGTGGTGGTTTCTGTTTGGGACTTGTGATGGCAATGTGCATATGTGAGATCAGTGCCCCTTTCCATTCTTGTTCTTATCCTCACCATGGATTAGGATTCGGTGTTTTGGAGGGTTAAGGCATGTGTCGATCTCTTCAGCACTGTTTTCCAACATTACATTTGAAACTGCTAAATCATTAGAAGTCAGTACAAAAGACTCTGGTCAGAAGAACAGACTCTCGGCCGATGATCAGCTGCCCCAGCTACAGCAACAACACAGACTACATCTTCATACTGGCAACTGAATCACAATGGTTATAATTGCAGGCTGATTAATCAGGATGCATGGGTTTGAATCCAATAGGCACACAGTGGAGTTTTCCGTACTAAGGTCGACAACTACTCAGAGAGCTATGGGCCCCATGAAAAGACTGATACTACATTATAACAGACAGCGAAGAGAACGACCTTCCATGCAGCCTCAAATCTAAAAAGAACTCCATAGCATCATCTTAATCATCCTCAGCTTCTTCCATTATACATTAGAAAACTGTGTCATTATCCACAGACTTACACATGCTCTTTGGAATACCCCCACTGTGGCACAATACTTGGCATCCCCCCAAAAAATATGGGGCTAGGATTTTTTTCTTGCCAAAACTGCAGATCTGTTAACATTTTTTCATGATTAGTTTGTGCTTATGACAATATTAACATATTTCTTGCGATCTCTTTCGAATGACTACTCCAAAGATGAAAACACAGAAGCACTGAAAATAACACAAACCTGGGGGACTCAAACTCCCAGAAATGGCACACCTGCGAAGAATCTGTGCATCATGCACTGACCCCGGCCAGCGAACAATGACGTTGATAAACAACAGGTCAGCGTCACAGATCACCTGCAACATTTATACCACTGCCAGTAATGGTCACAATAAGGGGTCTCTGAAAATCACACAGTGTGTGTGTGTGTGTGTGTGTGTGTGTGTGTGTGTGTGTGTGTGTGTGTGTTCCTCATGCACGGCCACAGTTCTCAACCGATCAACACCGGGTATCACTATCAAGCAGAAAGAGACATGCACCCCACAGCCATAGTTGTACACTTCAGTCATTTCAGTTGGAAACTTTACTATGTAAAACTTAAACTGTTTTATATGCTGTGTATCACCACCCTTTTTGAAAAGAACATTCGCAAAAATGCTACTTGATCTGTTCTGAACAACACAAGCCATTAGCCAAAATGTTACTTGATCTGTTCTAAACAACACAACACAAGCCAAAAAATAAGAAAAATACCAAAAGCTTGTGCAGTCATCAAAAACGGATTTGTAATTCTTAGTCTGTTCAGTTCAGTTGCGTATTACATTTCAAAAACAACAACAACAAAATCTTACCTGCACAATGATTGAATGAAAGTTTTTGCGGTTGGCATATTCCTCCGTTGGAGCCTGAATCATGGGTTCCATCAATGCACCCGATGGCGTTTGGAAAACCTGGGTTCATCCTGAAAAAATGCAAAAAAGCAATCTAACACTTAATTTGATGAAAGGTCAACACACACACACACACACACACACACACTACACACACACACACACACACACACACACATCCCATACTCAAACAAATGAATAATTGAACAGGGTCCTTTTTCGGCAACTGTTCCCTAATGGACGCATTAAAATAATTTAAGTTCTTGTTTGTATGGAATGGCCCCTGGACCAAGGCTGATGGTGATGCGGACGTTAAACCCGAAATAACAACATTCCATACTCTCTCAGACACACACACAGTGGCACAGACACACACACTGACACAGACTGAAAAAGCAGCTTAACTGAAACAAGTTTGATAAAACTATTAAAAGGCCATAAACATGATGAAGTCACACTCACACGCACACTGACACTATGTAACAGTGATTCACACATGCACGAAGACAGATTTAGCCTACACACACCAAGAACTAAGCCAACTATCTTAGCAGACGAACTTGGGTGCTAGATCTTTCTGCTTGTCCGAGAATGAACAGACGTCAGACTGATCACGCACACACAAACACAGACTGGGACGCACACAAAGTGACAGTCACAGACACAAACACACACACATCACATATATTTTGGTCACAATGTTACGAACTATTCTATTGTGTACTAACCCGTAGAATTTCTGACTGATGGCAGCAACCTTGGCATCAGTAGCTGGCATTTTCATTTCCACAGGCAAGCGACGCAGCAAGGCAAGTGTCACTCTCCTAACAATTCTTGATGTTGTTTGCTGAGACACGCTGATTGTTTCACCAACAACATCTTGAAATGTGCCCATAGCAAAAGCGCAGGGCCAGACACACTTGTAGAGCAGGGGGCAGAGTTCTGTGTCTCAGTCTGTGCATGACAAATTCAATGTCTTCTCGGAGAGTGTCTGTCAGCTGGAAGATGTTGTGACGACGAAATCGGAACTTATCGTGAATTTCGTCGTCACTAAACGTGTCCAATGGATTGGTTCTGTCCCGTAAAATGCGGTTTCTTCTCAATTGTTGCCTTCCTCGGTGGAAAAAACACAAAGTTGGCAGCCATCTTTGTTTTGATCTAACCCACGGCGGACTCCTGCCTTCTCCTCGTTGCAGCTTACTTGCCCGTCACCCACTGCTAAACACGAGGTTAAAGGTTACTCTCGACATATGGATCCCTAAGTAACGGCCCTTCGAGCTTACAACGAGGTGTGGAGGTCACTTCCTTGTTACCCACGACATGTAGGTACGGCCCCAGATGAAGAGCTCAATCACGCCCGATCCATGACTAAGCAACCATTGTCATCAGTTAGAGGGCTTAGAAGGTGGTATCCTGTGTATGTGGATCAGAACAGGCGCCACTGAACACCACTGAAGTGACTCGGCAGCAGTGCAGTGTCTCCTCCAACGGGTTGTCCTTGACGACTTGACATTGACTGCTCTTTATGAATTTGCTTTGCTTGGACTGTGGTGGGTCTGGTCAGGCAGTCGCTGTGAATGGCGGTCGGATTGAGCGGCGCGGATGCAGTGCAACTGAGGTGGCACAGAAGATGGAACAGAAAACAAAGGAATAATCAAAAAGAAATGCTGGTCATGTCAGAATTTAGTCTTTTTTGCTGGATGATTTAGCCTTACTTTCCCCAATAACAACAGTGTTTCATCGGTTCTGCGTGTGCATTTTCGGCGTGATATTCGGTTTTCCCCCCACCCATGTTGGCATTTTTTTTCATACAGGTGAATAAATATATGTTTTGTTTTCCAAGTTCCCTTTCCTCCACCCACCATTCCTTAAACGCGAAATACAGATTTGTTTTAGAATAAGGAGGCTGGTATTGTCGCTCTGGAAGGAAGGCGGGTGGGGAGGGGGAAATGGAAGTGATGGGGGACGTTTCGTCAGGTAACCTGTTTTCCCTTTCCCTTTTCTCAAGCAGGTGGGGAAAGGTGTGTGAGTGTTGAGGAAATGGTCTTGGTATTACCCACCACCCTCTCTCTCTCTCTCTCTCTCTCTCTCTCTCTCTCTCTCTCTCTCTCTCTTTTAATCTTCTCTCTCTACCTTGAAATTAAAAAGAATCGACATAGCAAATGACCCTAGAATTGTAAAGCAAATGATCAAAAGTTGGAGGAACAATTATGTTTTCACTGTCTGCTTGTTGTGTTGCTCTGGGAGAAGATCGTGTGTGACCATAGTCAAGAATGTTCTCTCGCCCTCATTCTTCTACTGCTCCAGCACCGAGATGACATCTTTTCAACGTTCATTTTGCGCCCGATTTTTAGGGAACAAGTGATTGTGCGTTCTTCATTTTCATTATCCTGAATGTTCAGGATCTTGTTGAAGACCAAAGAGGTCGAAACGCGTCGTATTTTGTCTTGTAATTTGTTTGTCCCTTTTTTCCAGCAGCATATTTTTTTCTTTAAAATTCTTTTCAATGTTGGACGAATAATAACGTCACTGCCTGTTTATCAACAGACAACCTACTCGTCTCTCCAGGCCTTGGAGGACTGCAAGGACAGAGCCTGGGGAAGGTGGAGACACTCTACACACCAGACCCTAGAGATATCATGACAGGTTAACGAACGTGGCTGTCCAGTTTTGGTTGGGGAGTGCGTGAGCATGTGAGCGGCTTGTGATTTGTTCTGTCTCCCCTTCCTTTCCTTTCTCGTTTTGAATCACCTTAACCCTAGTCCTGCTTTTATTCTGTTCAAACTCTTTGCGTCATCATTCACCCCCAGTTTTCCTTCATTTCCACCCCTGGTTTTTTTGTTGTTTTTTTTTTACTTATGAAACATATTTGTAACCCCTCCCCCATCATCATCCCTGCTCCAAAGTCTCGGGAGTTAGCGTAAGAACGGGAAGAATGGGGAAAAGGAGGGGGGGGGGGGGGGTAGTCCGATATAACTTTACTTTTGAGCTGGGTAAGCCAGACGTTAGCCAGGCTCCCAGTCTTTGATTGTGTGGCATTTTACATTCCGTTCCTCGTGTGGAAGACAAATCCACATGTGACCTTGATTGTCTTTTCTTTTATATATATATATATATATATATATATATATACATTGTACTCGTACGTCCATTCTGTGCTCTACGATTATCAACCTCGTGATCAATCACACGATTTTTACAGAATTAGCTTTATACTTGTAAAGCAACAAACAAACAAACAACAACAACAGGAACAACAACAACAACAGTTCGTCCAAAATAACGATAGCAATAACCATCTTCTCCCCTCCCTCCATACCTCCCCTCCCCCCACACATAAAAAGCTATCCAAAGCCTTGTACCTATCACATGATCACGACAATCACAGCTTCATCTACGAGACGTTCTCCAGAGAAGCCCATCACACAGCTAAAACAAATACCATGAGGACTGGTCTTCACACAGCTAAAACAAATACCATGAGGACTGGTCTTCACACAGCTAAAACATATACCATGAGGACTGGTCTTCACACAGCTAAAACAAATACCATGAGGACTGGTC
>CM065741.1:911877-919377 GCA_033310375.1 Conus canariensis
CAATAAGAAAATGACATCAATGTGTTAGAAAAGATTCAGCAGAAAAGTGAGAATGTCATTATAGCCATATAAACGGGGAAAAAAACCCAGTTGAAAGCTATAAGGGAAAAAAGCGAACGAGGGAGTATTATTAAGATCCAGAGCTAGGTGTATAGACGAAGGTGAGAAAGTTATCAGGTACTTCTGTAGTCTAGAGAAACGTCACTATGTCAGTAAAAATATGGCTAGAATAATTGACGATCTAAATAACACTTTGACAAATCAGAAAGACATACTTTAAGAGGTACAGAAGTTTTACAAATCGTTATACGCGAAATCCGAAGTTGAGAAATGTGAAATAAAAGATGTAGTAAATAATATTCCAGGTCTAAGTGAAGTGGAAGCAACTGACTTAGAAGGTGAAATTACCCTAAAAGAAGCGGCATTTGTTTTAAGAGATATGAAAATAATAAAAGCCCAGGCTCAGATGGGTTTACCGTGGAGTTTTTCTTTAATGTTTTTGGAAACAGATACGCATATGTGTTATAAGAGCACTAAATGCGAGTTTAAGAAAAGGCGAATTGTCGTGCGTACAAAAAGAAGGACTTGTTACCTGTATCGCAAAATGTGACAAGCCAAACCAGTATATAAAGAATTGGACACAATTTCACTCCTGAATGTGGTTTATAACATTGGTTCAGCTTGTATCGCAAATCGTCTGAAGAACGTACTACCAAAATAATTCACGAAGATCAAACAGGATTTATCAGAAACAGGTACACTGGTGATAATATAAGACTAATATATGATAAAACATCTTATTTAGATAAACATTATTTGCCAGGAATGTTGTTAAATATAGGTTTCGAGAAGGCATTTGATTCAGTTAGCTGGGAGTTTATGTTTAAAGTATTAAAGGCATTTGGCTTTAAAGAAGATATCTGTTAATGGATAAGCACAATTTACAAACGTATCAAGTCCTGTATTATTGTGAATGGTCAAGTTTCTGACTGGTTTCAAATTGAAAGAGGATGTAGGCAGGGAGACCCTATATCCCCTACTTTTTGTTGTATGTGCTGAAATACTATCCATTATGACAAAGGAAAACCCACATATTCAGGGAATTAAAATGGATGATAACGAATACAAACAATCTCAATATGCAGATGACACCGTGTTTTTACTTTTAGGAGATCGTAAATCCTTTGCAATATGTGTAGAAGTTATTTTAAGATTTGATCGTGTCTCAGGTCTGCTTTTGAACTTAAGTAAAACTAGTGTTATATGGCTAGGAAGCAGAACACATTCTGACATTCGTTACATGGAACATTTAAGAATGATATGGAATCCCTCAAAATTTCGACTTTTAGGTATTTGGTTTACCAACGATTTGAAAGACTGTGTAAACATGAATTATTCTGAAGAATTAGCAGGTATAAAACATTTGTTTAATACATGGGTTAAACGCCAGTTAACGGCCCTCTGCAGAATCGCAGTACTCAAACCTATTATACTTTCAAAATTGACGTACTTGTGGTTACTTTTGCCGAAGCCGCCTGATATATTCTTCAAAACCTGCTAACAGTGTGGTTATAATTTTGTTCGGAATAAGAAACCAGACAAGATAAACCGGAAAACGGCCAATAAAAGTATCAAAAACGGTAGCATAGGTCTTCCCGACTTAAAGTAATTTGTACAATCCTTAACATTACCTGGATGCGAAGAGCCGAGCGATCAACTCATCAATGGAAACACATTTTGTTGACAAAACTTGCCTAAATGGCCCCTAATAAATAAATATGGTCCAGCGTATGTTTCAAACTTTACTAAATAGAAACCAGTTCTGGACAGACGTTTTGGAAGCATACAAAATCTTTTACTGTAAATGTATGCCAATGAATTCTGCAGAACATCTTTCAGGGCCAATATGCTATAACGATTGCATTTAAATTGGAATTAAATTCATTGCTTGCAGAGTGTTCGAAGAGAAGAATGTATATTGTCTTGCACATTTTGTTGACGACGATGGGGGGATGCTTTCTCATACAAGATTTATGGGAAAATATGATGTTTGTATAGACTTTGTCACTTTTGCCGGAGTTAAGTTTTCAGTTATTGATTATGTGAAGAAGTCAGGTATAATTGTGAAGAATAACAAACGAATAGATCCCCCCCCCCCCCCCTGCTTTAAAATGGTTGTCCATTCACACAAATTGGAGCTATATCATGATATACTGATTGAAAATAATGTTAAAACAAAATGTTGTGACACATAGGACCGAAAGCTATCAGCACCTAATGATTGGAAATCATGTTTTCTATATGGCCATAAAATAAAAGATGTAAAGTTAAAACGGTTTCAGTTGAAAATATTACATTGATGTTATATTAAAGGAAATGAGAGTTGTTGACAGTGACAAATGTAGTTTCTGTGGTACCACAAAGACAGTGTTGACCACATGTTCAGGATGTGTATATGCAATCGGCATTTTGGGGACACATTCGTGAATGTACTGAAAGAGAAATGCATAAATGCTGATAACATACGATGGTCAGAGCATTTGGTTTTGTTGGGATTTGACAAGACAATCATCACTGATTCGGTTTTCTGTTTTATGATATTGTTAGCAACATACTATATATATATATATATATATATATATATATATATATATATATAGAGAGAGAGAGAGAGAGAGAGAGATGGGAGGGTGTGTGTGTGTGTGTGTGTGTGTGTGTGTGTGTGTGTGTGTGTGTGTATGTATGTATACGTGCAAATTACAAGGGTGCCATCCTCGAACATCAGTGTTTTAAAGAAACTGAACATTCGATGTAAAACTGAAAAATATAATGCCTATCTGAATTCAAATCATGATGACTTATCTGTGAAATGGCTTTCATACATTCCGCTGGTTTCTGATGATTAATTGTCATATGTAACTTTAGATCTGTTACTCAGAAAATTGTTGAAGGTGCACATCTGCCAGAGGCCTTTTGGTCATTTGTTTCTCTCCTTTAAATTGTTTCGAGTCTTACCAAATGAATAGCAAACAATGTATGTAGAAGATGAAATGGTGGCTTCTGGCATCCAAACCCATTCCTATGAGCCTGCCTCTTTTTATGTGTTTGTATCTGTCTGTTCATATATGTACCCCTGTCCCTCCTCTGTCTTGTTCTATCATCTTCTTCTTTTTCTTTCTGGACTGGTATACTTGATTTCTGAAATATGATTATTGTACATTTTTTTTAAAGATATAAAAGAAGCACTCCACCTGGCAGATCTCTTTGTATTGTACTTATTGTATTGTTTTGTATTGTATAATGTTCTGTTGTGTTGTTTTGCATTGTATTGTATTGTATTGTGCTGTTTCGTATTGCACTATGAAGGTTACGTGCTGATAAACTAGTTAAATATGCACTTTGCTTAAAAAAAAGAGAATTCCTCACTTCGCCATTTTTGATGTTAGAATCTTCTAGCCCAGGTTCAAACCGATTGTTTTTATTTATATTTTCATTTTTAATATTTTTCAATGCCTTGAACGTGTAAGTCTCGGGACTTACTGCGTTGTACATTGTGCCTGTGCCAAAAGGTACACTGTTGGTTGTTGAGCTACTAACAGCAGCTCATCTTACCTTACGTTTGTGGCATAATAGACTTGTGGTGGACAATTGGTCAAATGACCTTTTTTGTCAAACCTGTATGCAGCAGACAGGCTGTTGAGACCAAACGTAGACAACGGCTGTGATGAATCTTGAGTTTGCTTGTCAACATGTTGATGATACAATAGTATGCAGTTTCTTTCTTGATTCAATAAAAATGCAATTTAAAAAAATCCTTTTATCGTTATTATCATCATCACTATTACTATTTTCTATATGATAGAGACAGAATGTTTGAAATCATGCGTCAGAGTGGAAAAAAAATAATATGTTCCCAGAGTTACCAAAGTTAAGACATTTATGTGCTAAGTATGCAAATGTGGTTTTCAAAGAAAATTGATCATTTGTTCTGGAAAGATGCACTGAAACATTACCAAAAAATATCTCTGAAATCCTGCCTTGTGACAGTTCATGACTTCGTGCAGAGTGTTTTCAACACAAAATTCATCTGTTGAGAGACTGAAAGGCGGTGTGCTTACAAAAATGGTGTAGTCATAATATCTTCTTCTTTATAATATCTTTTTTAATGCACGCTCAAAATTGTGGGATCAGCATGGTACCAATCCTTAAGGAACTGCACTGGAAGTGATGTTGGATGAAGTATTCTTAGTGCATTGACATCATCATCCCCAACACATACAGGGAGGTAGGGTGACACTGACAGTGTCATTGACTTTGCACTCATCGGACCAAAATTCACAGCAGGCATGAGTGCGGAAGCACTTCTTCATCATGGAAGTGACCATTTCCCTGTTGTGTTCAGTTTACAGAAACCATCAAAAGTTACACAAACGAAACAAAAGGACCCTTTTTAATACAACAACGAAGGAGATATCATATGAACGTTAAGGAGTAGAAGATGCAAAAGAACCAATGCTACAACCAAACAAATCGTTCAACCCCTTTGTTGGAATATAGACACGGAAAAAGCCTGGAAAGAGAAATGCAAGGCTGTAAGAATTTGGCAGAGAGAAAGAAGAAAACCTTGTCCTGATCTAGCTATTAAAACAGACATGAATCAGAAAACTGAACGATTCGAAAGTGTAGCTGAAGAAGCAAAAGAATCCAAGTGGCAACAATTGTGTCTATAACTTAATTATGACACAACACTGACTCAGTTCTAGCACTTTTATAGTCGCATGGAAGGAAAAACAAAACAAACGCAACCCCAGATATCTTAAACGCTGATGTGATCACACAACTCAAGACAAATTTGGAGAAAAGATCGGCTCTACTTGAACGCTTCATAGAACAGAGTGATAAAAGAAATCTGGAGGTAAGGAAGAAATATTTGACCAAGTTAAACCAACACCAAGCTCAGACTGGCATTGATGATGAAATCAAAGCGTCTGAACTGGATGACGCAATAGCTAGATGCACTAAGGGTAGTGCTCTAGGACCAGACAAAGTACGGTATAGAGATATCAAACAGCTCTCAGAAGAGAAGAGAGCCCAACTCTTCAGTCTTTACCAGGAGAGTTTTGATAAAGGCTATTTCCCAGAAGACTGGACACACAGCTACCTGAAAGCTTTACCAAAACCAGAAAAAGATCATCATCAGCTAAATCGCTACCACATATTCACTATGCAAAATATTGCAGGAAAACGTATGGAACGAATCATAGCAAGAAAACTCCCAAGAGATCTTGAAAGTCGACAAATCCTCCCATCATATCAAGGAGGCTACAGAACAGGTAAAAGTACATAGAAAAATGCGGCCGCTTTTGCCTATGAAGTATACGAAGGATTCCAAAGAAAGGAAGAAACACTAGCTGTTGCAATAAATCTTGAAGACGCATACAACAAAGTCCAGTTCTCGCTTCTCATGGAACTACTCCTTGATTATGGAGTCAGCAAGACACTTACACGATGGATAGCAGCGGCACTTTGGGAGCGAGCCGTCATCCTACGATTTGGAGACTGGACTTCTGAACCTCATAAACTTTCTATGGGATTACCTCGAGGTTCTCCTCTTTCCCCTGCTTTGTACAATGTTTATACTAAAGGCCTTGCAGACCTCAACAGAAACAGAATTGCTCGAGTGATGACATTTGCAGATGACGGCCTGATCTACAAAAATCAAAGAATGCTCAGAAAGAACGAGAGCAGTTCAGCAACAGTTGAACAACATTGCTCAATGGTGTCAAGAAACTAGATCCTCCATCAACCCTACAAAAGCCCAGAAATTAGTCTGCACTCTCAACAACAAGACATCAGGACAAGTACCCTCACCAGTTTCCTTCAATGGAATACCAATTGAATCAACTAACAGCCTACGCTATTTGGGTGTAGGCTTTGACAGAATGCCAACATTTAGAAAGCATGTTGAGAATATTGTTCTTAAATGGGAAAAAAGGCCCATCTACCATGAAAGCAATGGCAGCTAAAGGCATTGAACAGCGCCATCTCTGCCGACTGTATCACGCACTTGTACTCAGTGTGATAGATTATGGATTAGGGCTTACAACACTGTCCAACAGCAACCTTCTCAAATTAGAAATAATTCAAAACGAAGCAATGAGATTGATCCTGGGAACCACGAAGGACACACCAGTTGAAACTATGCGATACCTGCTCGACCTTCCTCCAATACAAACCACACATACGCTGGAAGAGGTGAAGGCATATTTCAGAGCACTTGAAAATCCTCAAAACCCACTTCATGCGGCGGTCAAGGAAGCAAAAGGCACTCGGCTAGGACGTGGAAAATCATGGATGGGCCAGGCAGAAGTGAGTATACAGCTTTTGTACCAGCTAGCAGAACTAAAAGAAACCAAGGAACGGGAGAAATATCCAGACCACTTGAAGCACCTCTACCAAATTGCCATAGCTCCAGAAGTTGGAAGACATTGTCGAGAATGGCCAGAAAGCAAAACCAACGCAGATGCTGGTAGAAGACCTTTGCACAAAAGATGACATTTTTTATATACACTGACGGTTCTGTCACCAAAGGTAAGTCAGGCTAGGGATACACGGTGAAGCAAAATGGTGCGCACAGTTTAACAACTTGAAGTCTAACAATGGAGGTAGAAGCAGTGACACAAGCACTCCGCTGACTTAATCCACAAGCCAGCTTTAAACTTAACAAGCCATGATACAAACTGATTCCATGAACCTACTTCAGAAAGTGAAAAGTGGAATGGGAAGCCCTGCTTTGAATGAATTCATGTGCAGCCTTCCATTGGAGAGACTCATATGGATGTACTGCTCTGGATATGCTGGACTTAAAGGAAACGAGAGAGCAGACACACTGGCTGGCAAGGCAACAATAAGAACTGGATTACAGCTTGGCCGATCTGATGTGATAAGAAATCTGAAGAATCACTTAAGCAAACAAGAGCAAAGCCACTATACCATAGACCATCTTTCAGATCTGAACATCAAGAGAGGAATTGGCCGCACATCCAGGCTTAAGGGAAGAGCAAAAACATCACCAACCAAACAAACATTGGGATGATATCAAGGCCAACACTGCGAAGACTTCTAAACATCGGGGCAAACTTACACTGGGCCTTTCCAATAAAAGACACAAAAGATGAAACACATGTCAACTGAAATAAGACTTTGAATGTATCATGGTCCCCAGCGCATACTGTAGACATGTGTACGCTGGTGTGTGTTCATCAATGAGGTGATGCAAGCGTGTTAATTAGAGAGTCCATGGACATCATGAGTGCACAAGCGTTCGTGTGTGTGTGTGTGTTAGTTAGTTTCAAATTTAACGTCTATCCACTCTAGGTGATATTAGACGAAAAAAAAAAAAAACTACATCAATGAGAACAAACAGTCAAACAAAAACCCTCATGATAAAGCCAGAAAGCTACAAATGGTTTTTATATGGGAGAGTACAATGAGTGGTAG
>CM065741.1:929377-931877 GCA_033310375.1 Conus canariensis
TGCTGACTGGTCCATCCTTCCTGGAGGCATGCTGATTGGTTGCTGGTTCATTGTGCCACACTGTAGCTTGGATGCTTGATCCTGTTCTGAGCCGGTGTTTGTTGTCATTTTTTATTTTTTTTTTTTTTTGTTTAAGGGGTCCATGAGTCTCACACTGCCCTTGGGTTGTAGTGTGACTATTTATACCACACTGCCCTTGACTTCAGAAAGTGGAGTCTAGCTTGATGAGTCCTCACACTTGCCCTTTGACTTCAGTAACGTGTGAGGTCTTAGCTTGATGAGTCCTCACACTTGCCCTTTGACTTTCAGTAAACGTGTGAGGTCTTAGCTTGATGAGTCCTCACACTTGCCCTTTGACTTTCAGTAAACGTGTGAGGTCTTAGCTTGATGAGTCCTCACACTTGCCCTTGGACTTTCAGTAAATGTGTGAGGTCTCAGCTTGCAGAGGTAAGATAAACATAAATGTATCTGCCTTAATTGTCGATCCCTATTTTAGGTCTTCACTTAAGCTGTTGGGTGGATTTTGATTAGTGGTGTGAGACAGTAAGAAACTGCTAAAAAGTTGAAAGAAGGCAGCCTTTCAATGTAGTCAAACATTCAAACTATTTGGTTCTGGAATACACTTACTCCATGTACACGTACGTATTAGTGTCACCTACTGTAAACATGAAGACAATTAACAGTAATCTAAATCACCTGAACGGGTCTCACCAGGTGCAGACATGAAGTTATCCTTTCAGAGTATAATATTTAGTCATCGTCTTAACCGACCAAAGTACAGGCAAACGGTTATATTGTTAAAATATATTATTCATCAATCCCCTAATTTGACTTTATCAAGTATTGGCAAAAGTGATTCTGTTAAGATATGAAATCCATTCGTCATCTTACCAGATTTTAACCTCCATTTGGCATTTATATTATACCGTTAAGACATATGGTACAAATACAAGCAATGTATTGTCTCAAGACTTACAAATTCAATTCTAACTTACACTTCTTCTGGGTTGATCAGTGGAAGTTGACATAGGATCTCAGATGAGGAGAGATCAAGGTTCCAATCTCTGGCATACATCAGGGGTCAGTTTTCCTCACTGTAGTAGGACTGTGATCAGTCTTACAGCCTCCAATCTCTGGCATACATCAGCGTTAAGTTTCCCTCACTGTAGTAGGACTGTGATCAGTCTTACAGCCTATGGATCTCCGATGAGGAGAGATCAAGGTTCCAATCTCTGGCATACATCAGCGTTAAGTTTCTCTCACTGTAGTACGACTGTGATCAGTCTTACAGCCCCCAATCTCTGGCATACGTCAGCGGTCAGTTTTCCTCACTGTAGTAGGACTGTGATTAGTCTTACAGCCTCCAATCTCTGGCATACATCAGCGGTCAGTTTTCCTCACTGTAGTAGGACTGTGATCAGTCTTACAGCCTATGGATCTCCGATGAGGAGAGATCAAGGTTCCAATCTCTGGCATACATCAGCGTTAAGTTTCTCTCACTGTAGTACGACTGTGATCAGTCTTACAGCCCCCAATCTCTGGCATACATCAGCGGTCAGTTTTCCTCACTGTAGTAGGACTGTGATCAGTCTTACAGCCTCCAATCTCTGGCATACATCAGCGGTCAGTTTTCCTCACTGTAGTAGGACTGTGATCAGTCTTACAGCCTCCAATCTCTGGCATACATCAGCGTTAAGTTTCCCTCACTGTAGTAGGACTGTGATCAGTCTTACAGCCTATGGATCTCAGATGAGGACAGATCAAGGTTCCAATCTCTGGCATACATCAGCGTTAAGTTTTCCTCACTGTAGCAGGACTGTGATCAGTCTTACAGCCTCCAATCTCTGGCACACATCAGCGGTCAGTTGTCCTCACTGTAGTAGGACTGTGATCAGTCTTACAGCCTCCAATCTCTGGCACACATCAGTGGTCAGTTGTCCTCACTGTAGTAGGACTGTGATCAGTCTTACAGCTTATGGTGGAACAGTGAACTGGGGTGGCTTGATCTCCACGTTTTGTTTGTTCAGCTACCTATCATGTCTCTGATGCCTGTCCGATTGACAGGCGGTCAAGGAACAGTACAGCCAGGCAACTAATTAAGGAAAAGAAGGGAGGGGGGAGGAGGCGTAGTCACCTGAAGGAGGAGGAGAGTGATCTGCGAGGAGACACTTCCTAACAGGTGCAGTGTGACATAATGTGATTGGGATCAGTGATCCTCGTTTATATCAGAATTAGTGTTAATGAGGGAAAGTATTATGTCCATACCTGTGCAAAATGTGTGGACATGGACATCTGCCTGCCCATGGAATTTACATGATTCACGGGTAGGATGGGTGCTTCATCTTCATAGTGATTGTACCTGGGAAGCCGGAGTGAGCGGGAAAACGGGGGAGGGGGGGGGGGTGTTAAATTGTGTTGGCTTTCATTGTGTTGTTGAGAACGGCCAAGAACATCCTTAACGCATCAACAAGCAATCACCAACTACTAGGGGCGGAAGGGG
>CM065741.1:934377-939377 GCA_033310375.1 Conus canariensis
TCTGTGTTCTACTTTAATGACCTGTCATGTTTCATCCTGGCGAGGACACTGTTGTAACTGAGTAAGAAGAGAAGGGATGTAGTCAGGTGTTATTCTGTGACTTACCTCTTAGTCACCTTTCAGCTGACAAAATGTATCTTGTAGATACACCTTCCCCCTTATCACCCTTGATGATGAATCCTGAACATTTCATATGGAATCTTTAAAATGTGAATGCCTCAGAACCTATAAAACCATAATACACACATCATTGAAGTCACAAAAATAGTATATTTTCGAAACGGTAAAATATAAAATAGAATTTGGATTGAAAAAAAAAAAGTTTTCTCTTCGCTGATATTTTACTCAATAAGTTGGTGCCATTTTTGAATATCCGCCAGTTAAACCTTGAATATTTCTTGGTTTCGTACAAAATATAAGGCAAAAATAGCATCCAAACACATACATTAAAAGTAACGTTTGTAAGCTCTCATTTCATTTATCTCATGCTTAGGATATTTTCTTTACAAGATTACACGTACACGAAACCAGTGACGCTGCTAACCTCACTTGAACAGTTGCATTCTTCTTGTCATTGTCAGAGATCCTGGCTAAATTATCATTCCACAAAAATTCAGGCTTTTTGATTGAAATCCTGTTGATACTCTCATTTCTACGATGAACACAATTGTTGATGTATTATAACAGTATTTGATGGTCCTTTCTACTACGATTATTTTCTATGATGAACATAATTGTTGATGTATTATAACAGTATTTGATAGTCCTTTCTACTATGATTATTTTCTATGATGAACACAATTGTTAATGTATTATGACAGCATTTGATAGTCCTTTCTACTATGATTATTTTCTATTTGAAAATGGTATCAAATGCTCATGTTACCACCTGGGTGAGGAAGAAGACCAGTTGTGTTTTGTGCTCATTTTGAAAGATGAAGTTCTCCATTCTGATAAATTTTGGATAATTAAATGAATATTTATGAAAAGTGAGAAATGCCGGCCATTCATTCATTGTGCACATGCTTCATGCTAAGTGATATTTCTTATCGCCTTGGGAGAAACACGACTGAAGCTCCTTAAAACTTGTTTCATTTTCTAATGTTAATTGCCATTATCTTTATACAACAACAAAATTATCAAAAGTGACATACTTCATTATATTTCTTGAGTTCTGAGGGTTTTAAACATTTTAATGTCTTTGATTACTTTGATCAGACGGTGAGCCAGCCACTATGGAATGTGTGACAGAGCATGAAGTTTTGGCAGTTCCAGGCTTGTGAAGCCAGATTTGTCTGCAGGACCATGTTGCTGGCTTTGTGTTCCAGTTTTCTGCATACATAAGACGCTGTTGGCCTGAGATGTCGTGTTCCCCAGCTCTGGAAGTTGCATAACAAAATACACCTCTTTGTTCCCTGTGTGGTTTTCTTTGTTCCCTGTGTGGTTTTCTTGTCCTGTTGGTTCTTGTCCTGTGTGGTTTTCTTTGTTCCCTGTGTGGTTTTCTTGACTGGTTGTGGTCCTTTGGTTCCTGAACTTACCACCAGCTTTCTGTATTCACTGGTGCTCTACCACTCCACACCATAACAACAACGACAATCATCTACATCATCATCACATCATCATCATCACCATCAATCATCATCACCATCATCATCATCATCATCATCCATCACCATCATCACCATCACATCACCATCACACCATCACCATCATCACCATCACCCACCATCATCATCATCATCATCATCATAACAACAATAATAATAACAATAATGATAAAACAGTATAATAATAATAATAACGATGATTGTCACGGAACGCTAAGCCGGACGTAAAAAAAAAAAAAAAACCCCCACAACTAACCCACTAAACAGACAACACGCCACACAAGAACCGACAAGAAAACAAAATTTTATTCCCAACAAAACAATCAATGAGCGGAACCTTCTATGAATACGACACAGACCCCAGCCTGAAAGCATACGGTTCCTATGGCCGAGGCAGCCACAATACGTTATTTAACCCCTTATCTAGCTACAGTGTGCAGAGTTCCTCAGGCCAGCCGTATATTACACATAGCGTAATAAAAGTCAATCCTTTTCATGACCACAACTTTCGATACTGGGAATGCGCCCTCACCTGCACTGCTACAACACAAACGACGACAACAACTGCGGCTGGCCACCCCAGCACCTGAACCTCAGGGTCGCAGCACACAGAAACACCGACAACTGCTCGACCAAGAGCAAAACGCTCACGAGGGTCGGCTCACCATGTCGACCGAAGTCAGACCCACAGCGCAAACGCTGGCACCAGAACGAGAGCCCAACTGCTCTTCACCAAGGATTTTGACCGAAGTGCTAGCCACCCGGCCCCACCAAACTTTAAAGCTTGATGACTCAGCACTCACTCCTTGCTGAGTTTTGAACCCTACACAAACCGCACGGAAACAGGACTCCACACGAAACACAACAGGAGACGGGAGGCTAACCCCCTCTCTCCCCACACTTATCCTTTCCCTGCCTGTGCATGGTAGCACACGCACACCTAATATATGAATGGAGCGTACAGGTATCCAACACCCCCCACCATCCTTCCTGAACCCAACAACTTCCATATATGGCCCGGTAAGCCTACACCCCCATCGTGGAATGATGCTACGGATAGATACAGAGCCGTCGGCGCGTCTGTAGGATTTCCACCTGATCAGATCGGTGACAATGATGATGATGATAATAACTATAGTAATCATCATCATCATCATGATCATCATCATCATCATCATAGTAATAGTAACAATAATGATAATAATAATAACAATAATGATAATAATGATGATAATGATAATGAAACTACGACTACTACTACTCTTACTACAACTACTCTACTACTACTACTACTGTTAACAAAGACAATAGCAAAATGATGTCTCATATCTCTACTACTAGCGTCAACGTTCTTCACGCCCATTATAGACAAAAGACCTTCATATTTCTGTGATAAGATCAAGGATAGACGTTCTGAATTCTGACCATGTAAAACAAACACACACACACACACACACACACACACACACGCGCGCGCGCGCGCGCGCGCGCGCGCATGCACACACACAACACACACACACACACACACCACACACACACACACACACACACACACACACACACACACACCATGGAGCATACTAGGACAAAGAGAAAGCATTCTCACAAGCTGATCATAAGTGTTTTTATACGTCCGTAACCAGCTGCTGTTAACCCAACCCAGTAATCCCCCCATCTCTGGTCAGCCTTCATGACGTCAGTGAAGGCGTACATCTCATCTTTCGTCTCCAAACTGACTAGTGAAGCTCCATTTCTTCGACATTCATTTATTGCAGCACGCCGTGACATTCCTCGTCCAGGTGTTTCATCGTAGATATAGCATCTCCCCCCAGCCTCTATCTGCCAAAGGGAATGAAAGAAATCCAAATAGGGACATCTGGACATCAGGAATAGAAAGACGTGGAAACGTATCTGAACAGGACCAATTGGCTGAGTGTGCCGAGTGCATCAATGTGCTGTGGCTGGATGTAATGGGGGTGGTCCCTCTCTATTTGTTTGTCTGTCGTTCTGTCTGTGTGTCTGTCTATTGTTCTGTTTGTCTCTGTCTCTGTCTATGTCTCTGTCTCTCTCTATCATGTGTGTGTGTGTGTGTGTGTGTGTGTGTGTGTGTGTGTGTGTGTGTGTGTGTGCGAGTTCAGGGTGGCTTAGAATGTTCATATGGATATTAGGACTCTCCCAACCATGTACTCCTGCCTGGTGTGGGGGAAAAAGCACACACACACACACACACACACACACACACACACACACACACACATACACACACACACACACCACACGCGCGCGCGCGCGCGCGCGCGGACGCACGCACGTACGCACGCAAGTAGACACTCAAATTTGCACAAATGCATGCATACACAAACACACAAATATATATGCGTGCGCACATGCTCGCACGCACATGCACACACAGACACACACACACGTGCGGCGTGCGCGCGCGCACACACACACGCACACACAACACACACACACGCACACACACTCACACACATGCATGCGCATGCGTACACACACAGACACACACAGAGACACACACACACACACGCACACACACACATGCATACGTACCGTCATGTACGCATGCATGTGCAAACACACAGACACAGACAGACAGATAGACAGACTAAACACACACACACACACACACACACACACACACACACACACACACACACACACAAACACACGTACGCAAGCATCCATGCGCGCGCGCGCACGCACTCACGCACGCACGCACGCATGCACGCACACACACACACACACACACACACACACACACACACACACACACACACACACACACACACACGGTAGAACGGACGGTAGAAATCATGATGGCATTGCTTAATTGAACGAAATCGATGTTTTAGCTGGGCTTAACATACCAAGGTGCACACCACACCACCATTCTTCAGCACTGATTGATGATGACGCCCTTGGTTGTCTGGCACCAGGTCCCAGGATAAGGTTTCCATGGTCGTCTCCAGGGACTCGATGTTGAAATCTTCTTTGTCTTTTCCGACCACCTCTGGGGTTTGAACTCAGTCTTACTTTCTCAGCTTGTCTTTTATGTCACGTCTCGCATCACGGTAATTCTCTGCCACCTCCAGTACTTCGGTTACTGTTGCTGCATTGTTTCCCCTTGATGTGTATTGTGAGGATCGGCCCACAATAATCAAATATATGTTCCTTCATCACCAGAGTCTTGAGACCTTGGAAATCACAGTCCACTTCCACGAAGCTCTACCCACTTGTTCAAAGAGTGGTCCGGTCTCACTCCAAACTGTGTGTACATTTCACCTGATTCGACTTTGGCCCCGCGTAAATTACGTCTAAATCCTTCCTCACTTAAATTATTAACCATAAGTACTACTTGTTTTACCTTGTCAA
>CM065741.1:944377-946877 GCA_033310375.1 Conus canariensis
TAACTACCACTGCTGATATGAATGCTTATCCCCCCTCCCTCCTATTTCTTCAATCTAAGACATAAGAGCAAGCTTTGTTTATAATTGAATATTTCTTGCAATCATTGCAACACCAAGCTGCTCTGCAAGTTGCTGGAATGGTGCTCGGTTACTTATCCTTGGAATTTATTAGTTTATTGTAATTTATTGTCGTGATTGTAGTTATTGTCGTGGGTTCGAATCCCATCAGAAGTCATGTGGGTTTTTCTGCCCCGACCGGCTCCTACCCAGAGTTGAGTTTGCTGCGGACTCAGTTGGGAAGACGGACCACACAGTCGAGTTTCATCCATTTAATGGATGCGTTTCTGAGAGTGTTGCTCAAATTTCCTGACCAACACTGCAGGTGCCTGTATCTCTCGGGCCTGGTTGACACCGGGATACATTATGAAAGGAAGCATAGAGTACAGCCCTGTCATGTAGTCTCAGACCGAAATGGAAATCCGTAGCATCATTTTAATCATCCTCATTCTCATTGATCAGCATAAAAAAAATGTCTCAAATTCTGTGGCCCTTCATGCCCTGCTCTCATGGTGACCTCAATTTCGATGTCTTCTCCACGTCTGTGGCCTTGGTTTGGTTCCGTCGGGGTCACCGGTATCGGCGAGTCCATGGGGGCTGTCGTTGAACGGACGTGGTGGCGCCCTCCGGAGGGAGAGCTCACTCACGCCGGCTCTGCGACTAAGCAATTATTGTCGTCAGTAGGGGCTTAGTAGGTGGTGTCCTGCGTATGTTAGATCAGAACAGGCGCCACTGAACACCACCGAAGTGACTCGGCAGCAGTGCAGTGTCTCCTCCGGAGGTTTGCCTCTTAACAACTTGACATTGACTGCTCCCTGTGGATTGTCGGTGCCGGGGCTGCGGCGGGGCCGACCGGGCTGTGGCTGTGGACGGGGTGTAGGAATGAGTGGCGTGGGTACACTGCCTCTGAGGTGGTGCAGAGATTGGGACAGCAAAAAAAAAAAAAGTTTATTGTAATTTAGTCCCTTGTGGATTCGTTCCAAGGACTGGCCCTCAGCACTTGTGTCTTAAGAGGTTATCTTTTTTTTATATTTCTTACTTTTCACAAGAACATGTAGCTTGTTTTGCTCTTTCATGATTTTCTTTTGTTTCTCATGTGGCACCTTTGGTTAGTTTTTTGAAAACTCAACAAACATACTACGGTATTGCACACCAGCCTTTTTCTGGGATAGCATTCTTCTTAAAACCGAAAAGGCAGAGGAGTCAAGTTACCACTTTCCACGGTCACTGAGGAGAAACAATCAGGTTTCCAAATACTGGTATCTGACCAGGAGTTATATGTCATTACTATAACGACTGAAGAATTGTTAACCTGCACTTGTTTTCCTCCACTACTTCATTGTTCAGCATTATATTGTTTGGTCAATCAGTGGGAGATTGCATCTCTTAGGAGATCCAAGTAAAGGTTGTTCTGTACAATTCTTAGCCACTCACAATGCTTGGGTTATTGAACAGCAGAGCTGACCACTCAGACTGTTCCATATCTTTTGATCTCCCTTGCATCCTTGAATGGATCCTCAAGCATAGGCTCAAAGATTGTCCCCTACATTTTATACTGTTTGAATAATGCTTTTAGTTTTTCAGCAACTTTTTTTCCCTCTCCACTTTTGTTTTGTTCCATTTTACTACCCTTCGCTGGCTGCTTTGAGGGTGCTGTTGGAGTCTTTTTTTGAATCCTTGGTGGTGAGAACACCACAGAATTATGGACTGTGGTGTGTCTCTATTTGACACCAAGAGCACAGACACAATCAGCCGTGTCTCCCTGATGAGTCCGATCCAGCGGACGAAAGGCCTAGGAGCAGGCAATACAAATAAATGTGCCTTTGAGAGGGATTACAATGGTTCCCTCAAAAGCTCAGGCAGCTAGTGAAGGGTTTCTCGTATTTATAATATATTCCCCCATTTTATTCTTCTTCAATTTTTTTTTTTTTTTTTTTTTTTAATTTCAAATCTTTGCCAAGTCATTACTATAACGACTGAAGAATTGTTAACCTGCACTTGTTTTCCTCCACTACTTCATTGTTCAGCAGGAGTTATATGTTAGTGAGTTTCCTCCCCATTGGAGATTGTCTCCTCCTTGGAGACTATAAGCTTGCTGAAGGCTATTTTGAGAAGCATTTATTATTCCCCATTCACCCTCTCAAGCACATACTGTTATTAGGCAGAATTAACTACCACTGCTGATATGAATGCTTATCTCCCCCTATTTCTTCAATCAAGACGTAAGAGCAAGCGTTGTTTATAATTGAATATATAATATATATATATATATATATTGTGTGTGTGTGTGTGTGTGTGTGGTGTGAATATTTCGACCTCTTTGGTCTTCTTCAAGGGACTTTAATGAATAAATTGCTTGTAGCAGCCTCCATTCACACTTTAAAAAAAAGTTCACCACAGTTCCAGTGGTTAGAGAAAGGACAATGGTGGAAGGGTAGTAAGC
>CM065741.1:959377-981877 GCA_033310375.1 Conus canariensis
TACCACAAGGTCCAAATGATACAAACACAGAATGGCTTCACTCGATTCAGTCAGACCAGTCAAATAAATATCTCGTCAGTGGTGACTTTAATGCCCATTCGCCATTTTGGGAAAAAGGTGGCAAGTCATAACTAGTAACCGCTTTACTGAGAACATAGTTGACTCATCTCTCTACCTTTTAAACAATGGCAATATAACTCGCATTCCAGACAATCCCAAACATAATCCTAGTGCCATAGATTTAACATTAATATCCCCAGAGCTAGCGGTTTCTTGTGATTGGCAAACTCTTAATGACACATTAAATAGTGACCATCTACCTATTGTCATTACATTTGAAACGATGAGACCTGAAACAAACAATGTAACACACTATAAAGTTCCAAAATACTGTTATAAATTTGCTAACTGGAATAAATTTTCATTCTTGTTAAGCTCATTTTATATTGATGAAGAACAAATTAATAGTCAAGATGTAGAAACATTGTATGATCGATTTCAAAAGACTGTACTCTCTGCTGCTAGTGAATCAATTCCAACAGTAAAATCTGTAAAATCAAAGAAACATTTGGGTAATGTCTGGTGGAATGAGAGTTGTCAAGAGGCTAAAGAAGAGAAACAGAATAAAATAAAATAATATAAAAGAGAAAAAGATCCTAAGGAAAAGGTTAAAAAGCTTCTTGAGAAGAAAGAGCAAGAAACGCACAAAACAAAGTAAATGCACAAGCAAAGCGGCAATATTGGTCTTCATTTTGTGAGAATGAGGTGTCAAATTTTAAAGATATGCAAAAAGCTTGGACACATTTAAAAACAATGAAAAATGGGGTTAACCTACCGCAGTGCCCTATCACATTAAACAATTCAGAGTTTCCATCAAATTTTGATAAAGCTGAAGCTTTTGCTGATCTATTTGCAAGGAACAGTAGCATTGACAACTTAACAACTAAAAAACACCGTGAAAATGAAGAAAAGAAAAATATATATAATAGTCCACAGCCAGTAGAAGATCATTGTTTGAATACCTCAATAACATTGCAGGAAGTCAAAGAATGTGTTATGAATTTGAATAAAAATAAATCAATGGGCCTAGACGGCATTTCTAATGAAATGTTAAGTCATCTTCCACAAAATGATATATTTTTTGCATTCATTTTTTCAAAAATGTTGGACAGATGGTAACATGCCTCAAATTTGGAAGCATTCTATTATTGTTCCAATTCACAAGAAGGGGAAACCACTCAGAGATATAAATAGTTATCGACCTATTGCATTAACATCAAATACATGTAAATTGATGGAAAAGATTGCTTTAAAAAAACTTGTTCATCATTGTAATAAACATACAATCATACCAATCAACCAAGCTGCATTTCAGACAGGCAGATCATCAATAGAACATTTGGTCAGACTCACAACGCATGTAAAGCATCAGTTTGCACGTCGTAAAAACGTACTTGCAACGTTTTTTGATATACGAAAAGCCTATGAACAAGTATGGCACAAGCGGCTTTTGTTTAAATTAAAGAATATTGGTATTAATGGAAACATGTACAAATATATTCAATGTTTTCTTCATCATAGGCATATTCAAACAAGAGTAGGAAATACCTATTCTAACCCAAGACCTTTACAAATGGGCTTACCCCAAGGATCGGTAATTTCTCCAATTTTGTTTAATATTTTGATCTCTGATCTACCCAAAGGTCTTTCTAAAGATACAGAGTTAGCTCAATTTGCTGACGATATATGTCTATGGAGTAAAGTAACGATGAAAAGAAATACTCCGTTAAGATCACTGAATTATATTAAAATTAAATACCAACACGAACTAAATAAAATCAGTACATTTTTACACGAAAACGGACTATCTCTTTCACCTGAAAAAACGAATTTTATGCTTTTTAATTCTGGAAATGATCCAAGTAAGCTTCCAGTTTTCACCTTAGACGGCACTATTTTAAACTATGTTAAAAGCGTTAAATTCTTAGGTGCAATCCTAAATAGTAAACTAAAATGGAATACTCATATTGACCATATTTTGAATAAAACAAGAAAAAGTCTGAATTTCCTTAAAATTGTCAGTAAACAATCTTGGGGGCAAGACACTAAAAGTTTAACTGTTTTAGCAACTGCCCTTGTACGCTCAAGACTTACATATGCTCAGGAAGTATTTTTTAATGCACCTAAATATCTTTTAAATAAACTTCAGAGCACTGATTGCAAAGCCTTCAAAATTGCCCTAGGGGTTCCCAACATACGTCAAACTTAGGGACATACAACGAAGTGGGAGTTCTACATCTATCTGAAATTAGAAAAGCTTCTACTTTAAAATTCATCTTAAAAAGTTTCTCACAAAAAATTTCTGCTCAGAAGAGGTATGTTTAGATTCGGAAAAGGAATTTGGAAAACGTGCACAATATATACAATCCACAAAATCTATTTATTCATTTTCCTCAGATCTTCTAAAAGATACAAAAATAGATAAAAATAATATCGCCGGAAAACCTACGTTTTCACCCATTCCAAAATGGGTACAATCAAAAGCTTCCTTTGACATTGACTACAATAATTTAACAAAAAAGGATTCTCCCAACATTTTGAGAAATTTTGTCTACACTCACTTAGAAAATAAGTACAACCATCACTTAAAAATATTCACAGATGGCTCAGTGTTAGATGATAATAGCACGGGAGCAGCTTTCATAATTCCTAGCTTAAAAATAGAAAAATTATTTCATCTTGGTAAAAGTCTGTCTATATATAGCGCAGAATTACTTGCTATACTGAAATCATTGGATTTCATTTTGAATTTCCCCATAAATATCAGTCAAATCGTAATATGCGCTAATTCAAAAGCAGCATTGAATGGTATTAAGTCTTCTAATTCATGTGTACGATTAGACATGATAACTGAAATTAATCATATAGTACACCTTCTTTCCCAAAAAGGCATTAATATTACCTTTTGTTGGGTGCCTTCTCATTGTGGCATATATATCGGCAAATGAACAAGTAGACAAAGTTGCAAAACAGGCAGCTCAAAACCTTAGAGGCACAGTAACAATAAATGTTCGCTTAGATCTGGCAGAATGTTTCTCTATCATAAATAAAACATCTCATGATAATGCAACAAAAACACTGAGGAACTCGGATATATATTATTATAACAACTGCATCAAAGGTAATGGCAAAAACAATGGGATAACATCATACAAAAGATTTATTTTCTCATCCAGGGAGATTGAAAGTCTAATCCATAGGCTTCGTTTAAACTCGTTTAAAACAAAATATTGCAAAGATATTAAATGTATGTGTGGGGATTCTATAAGTGTCAACCATTTACTGATTCATTGTCCCAAAACAAAAGAGCTTATTGAGGGTTTTGTTGATGGATCGACTCCTTTATCACTATCTAGTATATTAAACAATTTTGCTACTCTTGAATCTATTTCTAAATGTTTACTAGACTGTTCACTTAATATTTATCTTTAGCATTTGTGATTGTTACAGTTCCAAATTTAGTTTAAGTTAAACGTTCTGATGAATAGGGTGGGGTGGAGGGTTATGATTACATTCCATACGTACTACTTTAAAACTTACACTCCATAAAAAATGCATCTCTCTCATTCTTTACATCAAGCTCACTCTACACTATAATATTGTCTGAATCACTTACAGTGGAAGGACGTTAAACTGAAGAACAACAACAACGCTCACACACACACACACACACACACACACACACACACACACACACACACACACACAACACACACACACACACACACACACACACACACACACACACACACACACATACACACGCGCGCGCGCGCGCGCGCGCACCCCCGCACGCACGCACGCACGGACGCACGCACACACACACACACACACACACACACACACACACACACACACACACACACACACACACACACACACACAATTGAATCCCAAACAGTCGTGTTTTAGTAAACAAGTATGTGTTCATCTTCACATATTTGTTCATAAAGCAATATTGTTTTTCAATGCGGTGAAGCGTAGGAGACAATGTTGTTGTTGTTGAGAGACCAAAGGAAGGCCCTGGCCATGGAGTACATCTGCAACCAATATCCCCAGGAAGACTGGACCCATGTCTTCACAGATGGCTCCGCCACAGAGGCAACGAGGGATGGTGGAGCTGGAATCTTCCTTCGATACAAAGACGGAGATGAAGAAATTGCAATTCCAACAGGAAAATACTCCACCAACTTCCGAGCTGAGCGAGAAGCCCTCTGTGAGGCAGCCACAACAGTCTTGCAGAACTCCAAAAGAACAACAGGGCAGGTGGTGGTCTTCTCTGACGCTCTCTCCGTGCTCCAAGCCCTCAAGAACTCCCGCTGCAAAGAACAGAACCATATCACTTCAGCCCTTGTTGCCCTGAGTGCCAGAGTGGAGAAAGTGGTGATACAATGGGTACCAGCACACTGTGGCATCAGAGGCAACGAAAAAGCGGACATTCTGGCAAAAGATGGTGCACAGAAGGAGCAGGCCAACAACCTGGTGTCATACGATGAAATTAAGACAATCATCAAGGCACAACAAGGAATAAAATGGCGCCTCCTGCATCCCAAATACAACCCAGAAGACACATACCATTTGCTGGGACGACGGGAACAGGTCAAGATCTTCCGCCTGAGGACTGGACACAATCGCCTGCTCCACCACATGCACACAAAATTTGGCATTGGACAGAGTGGAGAGTGCCCTTGTAGTGAGGGACCAATGACAACTGACCACATCCTTCAAGTCTGTACGACGTATGCAGCATCCAGGAGAAAGTACTGGCCAACACCGACAGCAGTGGAAGCCAAGCTGTATGGCACCCTGGAGGAGCTGCGACGGACGGCAGCCTTCATCGAGGACACCGGGCTGCTCATCTAACGGGATGGCGAACGAGGAAGAAGAAGAAGTTGTTGAGAGAGAGAGAGAGAGAGAGAGAGAGAGAGAGAGAGAGAGAGAGAGAGAGAGAGAGAGAGAGACAGACAGACAGACAGACAGACAGACAGACAGACAGACAAAGAGTTTATGCAGGTGTTGGAAACGACTTTGGCGTATGTTCTCACATCTTAAAAATGTAGAAATAGTGAGGCACAAATACATTAACTCGTGACATTTTGTTCTCACAATTCAAAATTGTGTGTGTGTGTGTGTGTGTGTGTGTGTGTGTGTGTGTGTGTGCGCGCGCGCGCGCGCGCGCGTGTGTGTGTGTGTGTGTGTGTGTGTGTGTGTGTGAGTGCGCGCGCCCGTGCCCACACACCTATACACACGCACGTGTACACTCACTACACATACATACAATGATAATAATAGCACAACCAATGTTAGGTAGGTTCTCAAGGCCTGACCAGCTCGTTGGGCTAATGCGTAGGTCAGACACCTGCTAAGTCGCCGCCACGAGACCTCTCCTTTAATTCTCTCATCTTAGTCAGTGATTCATTTATCCATTAGCTTTAAATCGTGCATAGTGTGGTCTCAAACAATAGCGGATGTGGTGTAACGTACAGGGACTAGATTTATCCATTAGCTTTAAATCGTGTGCAGTGTGGTCTCCAACAACAGCAGATGTGGTGTAACGTATAGCGACTAGACCGCATGCAGCGACACCTCCTTGATGAAACTGCAAACTGCAACAGAAAACTGAACAGAAGGATGTGTGTGTGTGTGTGTGTGTGTGTGTGTTGTGTGTGTGTGTGTGTGTGTGTGTGTGTGTTTAGCTGCGAACTGTCACTAGCTGAAATGTTATTCATAGACGTAAAGAAACTGACGGAGATCACTTGAGTAATCGCGTAGTGATTGTGGTATCAATAATGATAATGATGCAGCAGCAGCAGCAGCAGCAGCAGCAGCAGTAGTAGTAGTGGTGGTGGTGGTAGTAGTTGTAGTAGTAGTAGATAGTAGTAGCAGCAGTACTGATAACACTTCCATGAAATGTTTATTTCAAAGGCTTGACAAAATCTTCAACACATTTGATTCACAGAGTGCACTGTTCATGAACTGTTTTCCCCCCACAGGTATAGAATAGCTGAATCACACTGACAAGAAGCGGACCATTGTTTTGCCATGGCTCATTCACCGTTCTTTATACCTACACAAAGACAGGACATGAATTTTTCAAATTGATTTTAGAGAAGAAGAAAAGGAAACAATTCCATTCACGTATGTGGCAATGTCACTGTGTAGTGAAAGCAATAAATCACTGCTACCTGAAGTCAGACCTAGTCTCCCAACAAAAGAAACTGCACAACTCATTCGTGCTATAAATCATTGCGTGCCCAGAACTGAGTGCATAAGAAGAAGATTTATTGCATCGTCTAGGTTTCATCGTATTCTCTGAACAGAAGGATGTGTGTGTGTGTGTGTGTGTGTGTGTGTGTGTGTGTGTGTGTGTGTGTGTGTGTGTCCTGCTTATATTTTTTAGATGTTGAATTGTTAAAACTTGTAAAGCGCCCTGTAGCCTATGTTGTTAGGATGGGCGCTATAGAAATTGTCCTCCTCATTATTATTATTATTATTATTATTATTATTATTATTATTATTATTAGAGTGTGACAATAGTTGGCGCAGTCCGCTCTACTGTTTGACAAGGTAGAAACTTCAAATGCTTAGCATTTGCATGAATATCGTAAGAGGTGCAGTTGCTAACTGAATAAAACTACTGTGCTGGACAAATATCACATGGGAAGAAAGAAGTCCAGGTACTTATTTCCTCTGCCATGAAGACAAGTGTGCATTAATCGCTTTATCTTTTATCAGAGCATCTGTCGCTTTATCTTTTATCAGAGCATCTGTCGCTTTGTCTTTAATCCTGCTTTTTGTATTGAGTTTGCTGGAAGATGTTAACTGCGTTGTATATTTCGATGCATCAAATGAAGATTAAAGAAACCGAATCAGATTTCAGATTGTTGTTCTCATTTTGGTGACAATAATGTTTGAGCTCAAAACTTATCCGATTGCTACATCGGTTTCACAGTTTGTTCAAAAACTGTCTTTGTGTGTCTGCGAGTGATGTTAGGTCTTATGAGATGATCTCTTGTGCACTGCTGTTTTCTAATACCAACCTGTTGAATTGGAAAGATTTGTTTTAGTGCAACAACGTGTAACCAATTGTGTTTCTAAAAGCACCCCAACATAGGATGTCGAAGCATTTGGTCTGTAGCGGTTTACTGATATCTTTACTCTCCCTTCTTTTAGAACTGTAACTAACACTTAACTGCAACAGATCCTGCGAATAATACCGTTATTCTCACTGTTTTGGAATTTCTAAAAATAATAAATTTCAAGAAGATAGCAAATGATAAAGTAGTTGATCAGGAAAACCGTCCGGTCCGACAATTAGATTTTGAAATCAAATCATTCATCTACTTCTAATAGTTCTGTTAACAGGACTTGATCAATACTGGGAGATGGATCCGAATATTCGTCTCTTTCTTCTTTACGTCTATGATGTTGATTTTCTGTTTGAAGTCTTGAGAAAATACATCAACAAAACCTTTACTTTTACCCTCGAAGCGTGTGAGGACTGAAGTGTCTTAGCGTAAAAGGTGTATGGCTGTTTTTCATTCATTTCACTTCCTTCACCTCCCCCTCCCCACACCCCGACATTATGCATAATTATTATCTAATCCGGCAACAGTGTTCTGACAACATTCATTCCAGATGTTGGATTAAACACAGCTTTCATTACTTTTAGTTTTCATTGTTTCATAGTTTGAATGTTGTCTCCAGTTTTATTTTTGATACATGTGTGTGTGTGTGTGTGTGTGTGTGTGTGTGTGTGTGTGTGTGTGTGTGTAGGGGGAGGGGGTTACACACGTGCACGGCTGTGTGTGTGTGTGTGTGTGTGTGTGTGTGTGTGTGTGTGTGTGTGTGTGTGTGTGTGTGTGAGTGCCATATTTTGAACCTCTTTTCTTTGAATAAATAAGTAATCAAATTATTTATAAAAAAAAATAGAAAAAAAGAAGGAAAAGTCAAAGAGTTAGGAACGCGGTTGGCTTCATAACCTGGTTGGCTAAATCTCAGCACTGGTTTGGTAGCATTTTTTTAATTGCCGAGGGATGGCATTACAACGGATTTCAAACACATACATTGTAACGACACATCAGGTTGGTACAATCTCGTCTTTATCTATTTTTTGGCACGCCTCTCTCCATTTTCATGGAAAAGAAACATGTCATAACTTGTCCGACTATCGTTATTACTTTATTCATTTTTCTGCCACAGTTCTTTTCAATCAAAGCTACATCGCACATTTCTTTATTCATTTTTCTGCCACAGTTCTTTTCAATCAAAGCTACATCGCACATTTCTTTATTCATTTTTCTGCCACAGTTCTTTTCAATCAAAGCTACATCGCACATTTCTTTATCATTTTTCTGCCACAGTTCTTTTCAATCAAAGCTATATCGCACATTTCTTTATTCATTTTTCTGCCACAGTTCTTTTCAATCAAAGCTACATCGCACATTTCTTTATTCATTTTTCTGCCACAGTTCTTTTCAATAAAAGCTACATCGCACATTTCTTTATTCATTTTTCTCCCACAGTTCTTTTCAATCAAAGCTACATCGCACATTTCTTTATTCATTTTTCTGCCACAGTTCTTTTCAATCAAAGCTACATCGCACATTTCTTAATGCATTTTTCTCCCACAGTTCTTTTCAATAAAAGCTACATCGCACATTTCTTTATTCATTTTTCTGCCACAGTTCTTTTCAATAAAAGCTATATCGCACATTCCTTGCTCTGATCATTGGAAGGAAGTCTGACCTATATCGTGTGTCTGTTCGTTTGTTCCAAATCAGAAGCACAGAGTTGCCTACCGTGAATTACCATAGATAATACAGTGGTCGGATATGACAACCTTCATGGACATCAGTTTCATGATTTCCACAGTCTGCACAGCTATTGTTGTAGATATACCTGGCAGAGTTTGGATGAACAATGGGCTCAAGGCAAGAAATATTACCACTCCAATACATTTCCTTCGTCAAAGGACTGAAGTCATAAACACCGCCAAACGTGCAGGGTTGCAAAATGAAACACAGATGAATCCAACCCACCACAGTTTACATCCTCTCATGAATCAAGGGACAAACATTTCTTCATTCACACAGCGAAGTACCACTGACAGGTTTAATGCAAACAGAACTGAAACAGACGAAAAATCCATGCGATTTTCTGGTTTGGCTGCATGTTTGAAAAACCCAGCAGTGAAAGAATTTACTATGGAAGACTCATCTGGTCATCTTCGTGCACAAAGCTCGGACTCAGTTTACGAATGGGAGTGCCAGTTTGTACTACGAGTTCCACCTCACCATGTTGTGCGAATTCAAATCAATGAATGCTTTGGGAATGTTGGTATTGAACATTCAGACTATTCTAGTGGAACAGCACAATATCCCGATATAACAAAATGCATGCATGTGTATGGTACAAATTTGATCCCAGTGATGTATAGTGTGACCAACACAGTCATGGTCAGAGTGAATGTTCCAGGAGAGAATCTGTTGAGGTGTGTGGAGCCTTGCAGAAAAGCATCGGTGTCTTTGTCTTTTTCTGCTGTGAACCAGTCTGGGAGGCGGTACGTTGAACTTCAACTCATGTATCTGTCTCCGTCCCATGGTGAGTAGAATGCGTATCTAATTCGGGAAACAAGCAATATAATGCGTATATTATTTGGAAAACAAGCAACAGAATGGGTATACTATTTGAGAAACAAGCAATAGAATGCGTACATTATTTGGGAAACAAGCAAAAGAATGCGTATGTTATTTGGGAAACAAGCAAATGAATGCGTATATTATGTGGGAAAGAAGCAATAGAATGCGTATATAATTTGGAAAACAAGCACGAGAATGTATATTATTTGGGAAAGAAGCAATAGAATGCGTATATCATTTGGGAAACAAGCAACAGAGTCTTTATATTATTTGGGAAACAAGCAAGAGAATGCGTACATTAGTTAAGAAACAAGCAAGAGAATGCGTATATTATTTGGGAATTAAGCAAGAGAATGCGTACATTATTTGGGAATTAAACAAGAGAATGCGTACATGATTTGGGAATTGAGCAAAAGAATGCGTACATTATTTGGAAATTAAGCAAACAAACATGTAACAAGCAAACAAATCACTTGCATGCTTTTGTGGTGAAATTTGTACAATTTATTTTCAGTTATCAATGTTCCCAATCGTCAGTACTGTCTGTCTGCGTCTCTCTCTCTCTCTCTCTCTCTCTCTCTCTCTCTCTCTCTCTCTCTCTCTCTCTCTCTCTCTCTCTTCTCTCTCTCTCTCTTATCATCATCATCATCATCATCATCATCATCATCATCATCATCATTGTAAGAGAAGAGGCAGGGTTGCATTGCTTTGTGACTCTCCCCCTTGTCCCCGCTAAGTACCACATCACCAACATAGGATGCACCATCTAAAACAACAGAACTTCCGCCCATGTCGCGAGAGAGAGAGAGAGAGAGAGAGAGAGAGAGAGAGAGAGAGAGAGAGAGAGAGAGAGAGAGAGAGAGAGAGATGACCATACAGAGCACACGGAAAGTTAGATCAAGATTGTTACGATGGTGCCGGTGCGTGTGTTTTATGTTGACTCTTCACTGAAGAGCTTGATGCTGTACGATTTTCTTACACACGAACAAAACAAGAGACGCCAGGGCAACAAGTCCTGTTTTCCCTACACAGCCACACCAAACAAGACAGCCAGGCAACAAGTTCAGTTTCCTTACACACACCCACACCAAACAAAGACAGCCAGGCAACAAGTTCAGTTTCCCCTTACACACAGCCACACCAAACAAAGACAGCCAGGCAACAAGTTAAGTTTCCCCTTACACACACCCACACCAAACAAAGACAGTCATGCAACAAGTTAAGTTTCCACTATTTTTCTTTGCTGCCTGAACCTTCAATTCAAACAAATACATAATGCAAAATTGTTACGGATGCGTTGGTGCGTGTGTCTGTTTGTTTGACTCACAGAAATTCGGATGCGTGTACGATTTTTAATTCGCGCACACCCACACATTCCAAACATGGACAGTCAGGCAAGAAGTCATCGTTTTCTTTTTATGCTGCCCGAGCCATCAAAACATAAATACACAAACACACAGCAATATACAACAATATAAACAGAGCGTACGCCGTAACGCTAGGCGTACAACACATGAGGCATATATATGTTAATCTATTTCTTTTCTTTCTTTTGGCCACGTTCGGCTCAACACGACAGTCCAGAGACGTCGCAAGTCTTTCGTGAAGAATACTTTAGAAGAAGTCCTCTCCTGGGACTCACACAGTCAAGAGGAACAGCTCGCAGAGTCCCCACAGAACCGAAGCGATGGCTCTGTCCACAACAGGAGCGACGGCTCCAACACAACAAGAGCTGCGGCTCACACACAAGTAAGATGTTGACACCACAAAAGCGACGGCTCTGGTACAGCAGAAGCGTCGGCTCTGGTACAACCAGCCCATCAGGTCGCTGGTTCAAATACCTCAAGAGCGGCGGCTCTGGCTCGGCAGCAGCGGGGACTCTGGCACAACTGGCACGTCGGGTTACTGTCGACTCCCACGTCGACCACTCCATACCCCAGGAGGGTGGAGACAGGGTAGATCTCGGCTACGCCCCAGACCCGGGCGCAGTGGCAGGTCGGGTTACTGTCGACTCCCACGTCGACCTCTCCACACCCTCAGCAGAGTGGAGGCAGGGGCAGACTCCGGCTACGCCCAGACCCTCTAGCAGTGGCAGCCATTTCCTGGTCACACCAGGACAACGACTTTACCTGGGGGAACTGATAACTACCTTGATTATCTAACCTTCTATAACATGGTTATCATTCATCATGGTTATTAACCCTATTCATAACCAACAGTTACTTTATATTTTACCAGAACTAGGCGGGGGTGGGGGTGGGGGTGGGGGTACCGATAGCGAAATCCACACATTTTCCATACAGTATCACAATAGAACATTCTCTTTTTCGGAATCATGTTTTACACATTGGAGGGAATGGATTTCGACATAGACCTTTTCGAAATCATGCTTTACACATGCGGGGGAGGGGGGGGGGGGGGGGGGGGAAGGATTTCCACACAGATCCTTTTACGATAAACCAAGAATATAATCACTGCATGTAAGAATTTTTTTTTTAATTGTCTTTTACTGGCATATTTAAGGTTTGGTTTGTGCTTATAAATATGTATTTTTCTTTTTCTTGTCCTTTAAGATTTTTTGTCTATTACAACTCTTGTTTTCTTTAGGGTGGATGGATTTATTCTATGGTTTTCAATGCACATGACTAAAGAATTTGAAACGGAATGTTGTAGAAGAGAGTATATGTTTTTTTTTATATATTTATTTCAAATATTTGTTAATTATGGATAGTAGTATATCTGTTATTTCAGTAAATTGTTAGGGCCTCAATAGTTCACAGAAAAGACGTGATGTCTTTCATTATTTGAGAAATAAAAAACATTCAGTTTATTTTTTGCAAGATACGCATTTTGAAAAAAACATGGAGCAATGTATTGTAGCTGAACGGGGATACCAGGGATATTTTTCAAGTTTTACATCAAATGCAAGAGGGGTCGCAATTTTGTTTAATAACAATTTTGAGTTTAAAATCAAAAGAGTCATTAAAGATAATTCTGGAAACTATATAATTGTTCTAGCAGAAATTCAAAATAACAACTTCCTCTTCGTCAATATCTATGGACCAAACAAAGATGATCCGGAATTCTATGATGACCTAAAACAGACGATTAATGACATAGATGTTGAAAATATAGTAATGGCCAGAGATTTTAATTTGGTTCTGCAGCCTGAGAAGGATTACTATAATTACAAACATGTAAATAATCCCAAAGCGAAAGTAGTAGTTGAAAACATGATTGAAAGCTTGGAGCTTAACGACATTTGGAGAGATTTAAACCCGGAATGTCTCCGTTACACATGGAGAAGAACCAACCCTTTTCAACAGGCCCGGTTAGATTTTTTTTCTCATTTCAGATTCAGTTGTTTCATTTGTAAATGACGCAGACATTGAATGTGGATACAGAACCGATCATTCTGCAGTTTCACTTAGGCTTGAATGTAAAGAAACTGTCAAGCATAATACCTTTTGGAAATTGAATGTATCCATTTTAAAAGACAAAGAATATATCCATGAAATAAATATGGAGATTGAAAAAAGTCAAAGAAGAATATATAGTAAATGTAGCTGAAAATATATTGGATGAAGATATACAGCTTTCTATCCCAGATGATGTCTTCCTCGATTTTCTGCTGATGAAACTTAGATCAAAAACAATTGCATATGCTACAATGAAGAAAAAGAAATTGGCAGATGATGAGAGACAGCTAGAAGAGGATATGCGAAAACTGGAGAAAGTTGAGAAGAAAACGGGAGAAGACATATTAATAATGGAAATGAAGAAAGAACAATTAAGACATATTCGTGAAAAACGAATGGAAGGGGTATTATTAAGGTCGAGGGGTAGATGGATAGCTGATGGGGAGAAAGTTAGTAATTATTTTTGCAACCTAGAAAAGAGACTATGTTAGTAAAAACATGGCTAGACTCATAGACCAGCAAGATAAAATTTTAACAGACCAGAAAGAGATCATCCAAAAAGTGCAAAGATTTTATGAATCATTATATGCAGAATCTGTAGTAGATGATTGTGAGATAAGAAACTTAGTGAATGATATCCCTTGCATAAACGAAACAGACGCAGAAAGATTAGAGGGAGAAATAACGTTAGAAGAAGCTACGTATGCTCTGAGTAAAATGAAAAATAATAAAAGTCCAGGCACAGACGGCTTTAGTGCAGAATTCTTTAAAGTATTTTGGAAGAAATTAGGTGGATTTGTTGTAAGAGCACTTAATGCGAGTTTCAGAAAAGGAGAGCTATCTTGTATACAGAGAGAAGGAATTATAACTTCTATCCCTAAAGGTGATAAACCAAGGCAATACATAAAAAACTGGAGACCTATCTCACTTTTAAATGTAATTTATAAAATAGGATCATCCTGTATAGCAAATCGGTTAAAGCAAGTTCTACCAAATGTAATTGATGATGATCAAACAGGGTTTATCAGAAATAGATATATTGGAGATAATATAAGGTTAATATATGATTTTATAGCTTATCTAGACAAACATAATCTACCTGGATTGCTTTTGAATATAGATTTTGAAAAGGCTTTCGATTCGATAAACTGGAACTTTATGTTTAAAGTACTGAAAGCATTTGGTTTTCAAGAAGATATATGCAGATGGATAGGTACGTTCTATAAAAATATCAAATCATGTGTAATTGTAAATGGTCAGGTTTCGGACTGGTTTAAAATTAAAAGAGGCTGCAGACAAGGAGACCCTCTATCTCCTTATATATTTGTGTTATGCGTAGAAATATTGGCTGTTATGGTCAGACAGAATTCTAATATCCATGGGATCTCAGTGAATAATGTTGAACACAAGATTTCTCAGTACGCTGATGACACAGAATTCTTACTTGCAGGAGATAGGAGTTCTTTTGAAAACTGCATAAATGTTCTTGATAAGTTTGGTTCTGTGTCAGGCTTTCATATAAATGTAGGAAAAACTAATGACGTTTGGCTGGGAAGTGAGAAAAATTCTTAAGTCCGTTATATGGAACATTTAAGTATGGAATGGAATCCATCTAAATTCCGAATATTAGGAGTGTGGTTTACTAACGATCTGAAAGAATGTGTAGATATAAATTACTCGGAAAGACTAGCAGATGTCAAACACTTATTCAAAATATGGGTAAAACGACAGTTAACACCTCTTGGTAGGATAGCAATACTAAAATCTCTTATCCTCTCAAAGTTGACACACCTCTGGTTACTATTACCAAACCCACCAGACATATTTTTTCAAACATGTCAACAGGCTTGTTACAAATTTGTTTGGAACAAGAAGCCAGATAAGATTAACCAAAAACTGCCCATAAAAGTATCAAAGATGGCGGTATTGGTCTTCCTGACCTAAAAACCTTTGTTTTATCTCTGAAGCTGTCCTGGATACGTAAACTGAAACGTCAACTCATAAATGGCGAAATATTCTGTTGCATAACTTCCCTAAGTGGTCGCTTATGACAAAAATGTGGTCCAGAATTCGTTTCCAAATTCACCAAGTATAATCAGTTTTGGGCTGAAGTTCTTGATGCATATAAAGTTTTTTACTACAAGTGTTCCCCGCAAAACTCCACCGAACTTCTTGCCGAACCATTATGCCATAATAAGCGATTTCAAATCGGAAAGAAGTGCATTGTATCGAAAAAACTACGTAGCAAAGATATCAACTGTCTCGCCCACTTTTTTGATGACAAAGGAAAGTTTTTGCCACATGCACTTTTTAAAGAAAAATATAATGTAAATATTGATTTTGTCACTTTTGCTGGCTATAAATCGACTATAATGGACTATGTAAAAACGTCTGGTATCACTATAAAAAACGATAAGTACATAAACTCATCATTGTGCTTTAAACACCTTTTTGCTATAAATAAAGGTTCCAAATTGTATTATGATATCTTTATTGCAAATAACCTTAAGCCAAAATACTGTGATAAATGGGACATAAAATTGTTAATGCAAAATGATTGGAAATCCTGCTTTTTGCACGCGCATAAGATACGTGATGTAAGGCTGCAGTGGTTTCAACTGAAAATATTACACAGGTGTTTATGCACAAATGTTGTTTTAAAGGAGATTGGAATCATTGAAAATAATAACTGCAGTTTTTGTAGCACATTCAAAGATAGAATTGATCATATGTTTTGGAAATGTCACCATGTACAAGTATTTTGGAATGCCCTCATTGGTTTAATGAAAGAAAAATGTTTGAATGCTGAAAATGTACTTTTGACAGAAGCACTCGTACTATTTGGCTATGACAATATGATTGTTGGCGACACCGTCTTTTACTTTATAATACTATTTGCGAAGCATTACATATATGTTTGTAGAATAAACAACACCCTGCCACAAGTACATGTATTCATAACCAAATTAAAATTTAAAATTTAAAAATTAAAAATGAGGAACATATTGCATATTTAAAATTAAACCATGCAGAATTTTTGACCAGATGGCTGGCATACAGACCATTAATGGATACTGTTTAACAGTTATACCCTTTTGTTATTGTTTTCTTTTCTTTGTAAACAACTTGCACTAATGGATTCAGAAGTGTAAGATGAAGTGTGTGAATGAACATTTTTTTGTGCATTATTAGAGGCCTGAGTATAATATTTTGCCAAATGTAATTATGTAAAAAACGTCCCTGTCAGCATAATTTTTCTTAATACATCCACTCTCTCTCTCTCTCTCTCTCTCTCTCTCTCTCTCTCTCTTCTCTCTCTGTTTTTGTTTGGTTTTGATTCGATAATGTTTGCATGAATATGTGAATTCAAATTGTTTGGGATGATTTCTTTCTTTATTTACTTCTTGATATACATATTTGCTTTCCCTCATTACTTTTCTCCCCCTTTTGTTCCTGTAAATATATATGAATGCAAATAAAAAAAGGTTTAAAAAAATTATTTCCTTTCGTCTCTTTCATCAGGACAAGAATGTTTTTATTATTTCACAAAATCACTACATCTCAGAGAAAGATGTCCGTTCATAAGATTGTTCATTAGTAACAATACAGCCCTTAAAAATACATATCAAAGAAAGATTTCCACACACTCTTGTTTATCTACACATAGATATTCATTATTCATATCAAAGGATGGTTTAAATATTTATCAACAGACTTCCAACCATTAATGCATGATAGTTTCCATCACTCACCTCCGGAGCTTACTATCATTTGTATCATAATACATTAGCGAAATAAACAAAAACTGTTTTGTGTCATAACGCTACGAACTAGCTAAGCCATCTCCTTTTCCGATCACTCATCAACAACACATTTTTTTCTTTTTTATTTTCATACTTTCGAAAAACAATTTCCTTCTATCACCTTATCAAGTCACAAGATATATCCAAAAAACAACAAATACTTTTTTTTTCAAGAAAACCTTTACTAGGCGCTGAGAAAGTTACAGTCGCCTATAGGAGGGGAGAACGATTTCGGATCTGCAATTTTAAATTGCTAATAATGAAATACCTGACTGCCACAGGAACTCGTTCAGGAGTCCCTCTTCGGCCACCGGGAAGTTGCACTGCCGGAACTGCTGTAGAGACTGTCTGATCGTTTCAGCTCACCTGGCTTATACAGAGCGCAGGTGAGCAGCAGTCAAGTAGTCTAACCAACCGGTTTTCTGGTGAATATGTTCCGGCCAGCGTGGTTGTAAAAATTTGTGACCAGACGAAAAACGGTCCGTCACAATAAGAATATCAATCAAGTATAATACCAGCTTACGCCACAACCCAAGGGCGCACAACAATACTAGAGAATATACTATCAGAATAACGCAAGTCTTTCATATAGCACCCACAGCAGTGTCTTCTCAGACAGTCTATGCAAGTGGCTCGCGGGGTCCTCTTGCGGGATCTCCCACACAACAGAAGCAGCCAGTCACGGAGTCCTCACACAGGAACTCCCACACAACAGAAGTGGTGGCTCACAAACAGAAGTGGTGGCTCACACAACAGAAGTGGTGGCTCACACAACAGAAGTGGTGGCTCACACAACAGAAGCGGTGGCTCACACAACAGAAGCAGTAGCTCACACAACAGAAGCAGTGGCTCACACAACAGAAGTGGCAGCTCACACAACAGAAGTGGCAGCTCACACAACAGAAGCAGTGGCTCACACAACAGAAGTGGCAGCTCACACAACAGAAGTGGCAGCTCACACAACAGAAGTGGTGGCTCACACAACAGATGTGGCGGCTAACACAACAGAAACAGTGGTTCACACAACAGAAGTGGTGGCTCACACAACAGAAGTGGCGGCTCACACAACATAAGTGGTGGCTCACACAACAGAAGTGGCAGCTCACACAACAGAAGTGGTGACTCACACAACAGAAGTGGCAGCTCACACAACAGAAGTGGTGGCTCACACAACAGAAGTGGTGGCTCACACAACAGAAGCGGTGGCTCACACAACAGAAGCAGTAGCTCACACAACAGAAGCAGTGGCTCACACAACAGAAGTGGCAGCTCACACAACAGAAGTGGCAGCTCACACAACAGAAGCAGTGGCTCACACAACAGAAGCAGTGGCTCACACAACAGAAGCAGTGGCTCACACAACAAGTGGCAGCTCACACAACAGAAGTGGCAGCTCACACAACAGAAGTGGCAGCTCACACAACAGAAGTGGTGGCTCACACAACAGATGTGGCGGCTAACACAACAGAAGCAGTGGTTCACACAACAGAAGTGGTGGCTCACACAACAGAAGTGGCGGCTCACACAACATAAGTGGTGGCTCACACAACAGAAGTGGCAGCTCACACAACAGAAGTGGTGACTCACACAACAGAAGTGGCAGCTCACACAACAGAAGTGGTGACTCGCACAACAGAAGTAGTTGCTCACACAACGGAAGTGGTGACTCACACAACAGAAGTGGCAGCTCACACAACAGAAGTGGCAGCTCACACAACAGAAGTGGTGGCTCACACAACAGAAGCAGTGGCTCACATAAAACAGAAGCAGTGGCTCACACAACAGAAGTGGTGACTCACACAACGGAAGTGGTGACTCACACAACGGAAGTGGTGACTCGCACAACAGAAGTGGTGACTCACACAACAGAAGCAGTGGCTCACACAACAGAAGCTGTGGCTCACACAACAGAAGTGGTGACTCACACAACAGAAGTTGTGACTCACACAACAGAAGTGGTGGCTCACACAACAGAAGTGGTGACTCACACAACAGAAGTGGTGGCTCACACAACAGAAGTGGTGACTCACACAACAGAAGTGGTGACTCACACAACAGAAGTGGTGACTCACACAACAGAAGTGGCGGCTCATACAACAGAAGTGGTGGCTCACACAACAGAAGTGGTGGCTCACACAACAGAAGTGGCGGCTCATACAACAGAAGTGGTGGCTCACACAACAGAAGCGGTGGCTCACACAACAGAAGCGGTGCTCACACAACAGAAGTGGTGGCTCACACAACAGAAGTGGCGGCTCATACAACAGAAGTGGTGGCTCACACAACAGAAGCGGCGGCTCACACAACAGAAGTTTTGACTCACACAACAGAAGTTGTAACTCACACAAAAGAAGTGGTGGCTCACACAACAGAAGTGGTGGCTCACACAACAGAAGTGGTGACTCACACAACAGAAGTCGTGACTCACAACAGAAGTGGCGACTCACACAACAGAAGCGGCGGTTCACACAACAGAAGCAGTGGCTCACAGAACAGAAGTGGTGACTCACACAACAAAGCGGTGGCTCACACAACAGAAGCGGTGGCTCACACAACAGAAGCGGTGGCTCACACAACAGAAGCAGTGGCTCACACAACAGAAGTGGCAGCTCACACAACAGAAGCGGTGGCTCACACAACAGAAGCGGCGGCTCACACAACAGAAACGGTGGCTCACACAACAGAAGTGGTGGCTCACACAACAGAAGCAGCGGCTCACACAACAGAAGTGGTGGCTCACACAACAGAAGTGGCGGTTCACACAACCGAAGCGGTGACTTACACAACAGAAGTGGTGGCTCACACAACAGAAGCGGCGTGTCGTCATCCCGACAAACGCAGCCGAGTCGTCGTCCCAACGACTTCTGAAGCCCTTTGTCAGTCCAGCTCGTTGCTGACCACGTGGACAGCCTCTCAACATGACTCCAACGGGGCCGAGATGGTGATAGGGGTTCGTGCTGCACCTCACACCAGCTGGCGGTGCGAACACGACGTCTTACTGACCTAAAGTCAGCCTCTCGACACCCTGGCAGGGTAAAGACAGGGGCTGGACACAGGCTACATCCTCGACCCAGATGGCAGTCAGTTCCAGATCAGACCCAGGGCTTCACCGAGACCCGGGGGAACTGATAGCTACTTTGATTATCTAGTCTACTTCAGCCATTTATCATTCTTGTTTGTAACTAACAGTCACTCTGCATTTCCCTGGAACCTGGAAAAAATACCCATAACAAAATCTACAAAGTTTCAATGCAGCATTACAATAGAACATTTTCTTTGTTTCACTGACACCATGATTTTACACATTGAGAGAAAAGATATCCACAAGGAATCCTTTTACAAAATACCACAAACACAACAATCATTATGAACGAATTTCCTTTGTCCCATTTCTGTTCATCCCTTTTTTATCAACAACAGAATATTCATTATCACCACTAGAAGCGTTTAAATACATATCAATGAACGATTTCCGTACGTCCCTGTTTATGTTTTCACAAGAATCAGAATACATTTTCCGACAATAAATGCGCAATAATTTCCATTGCTCGCTTCTAGAGCTTACTAACATTTACATCATTGTGATACTTTAGGGAAAAAGATAAACAACACTTTTTTCAATAATACTGTGATTCAACTAGATTATTGTTTTTTTCTGTTTTTATTTGTGTGTTGTTGTTTTGTTTTGTTTTTTCCGATCACATATCAGTAAACATATTCTGTCTTCTTTCTATTCACTTTTACTAACTACAATTTCCTCCTGTCACCCTATGTTTTGTCAAATAAAAAAATATATCAAGCAAACAATCAAATACATTTTTAGCCTTTACTAAGTAGTGTAGAAATTTTAATCACCTATAGAAAAGAAAACAATTCCATTAATACAAGACATAACTTCAATTCAATTTTGAGTAAATACCTGACTGCCACAAAATCTTGCCCTCAGTCTCTCTTCGGCTAACTGGAGGTGCTTCTCTGCCGGGAACTCTGCAGAGACTGAAGGTATTTTTCTGCTCACCTGGCTTGTGCAAAGTGCAGGTGAGTAGCAGTCAGGTAAATGGGCCAACCGGTTTTCCATGTTTACATATTCCGGTTAACGTATCTCTAAAACTTGTGACCGGACGAAATATGGTCCGTCCAGAATTGTTTACAGTTCTAAACGTGTTGTTGTTTTTTTATCGTTGTCGGTGTTGTTGTTTGTCGTTGTTGTTGTTGTTGTTGTTGTTGCTGTTGTTAGGATTAGTGTTGTTTATTAATCAAAGGTATATGTTTTGTTTGCTGAAGCAGTTTGTTCAATCTTTTAATCACATAAATGGTGTAGCTCAATGCCACTGAATCATCGTATGTCTACGACCATCTCTTCACTCCCTCCCTCCCCCGCTTCCACTCCTAAGATTTCACACTGTGGGGAATGCACGTGCAGTTATATATTGATTGAACGTTGGATTACTTTTATAGCTGGTTTAAAGACGGTGTGTGTGTGTGTGTGTGTGTGTGTGTGTGTGTGTGTGTGTGTGTGTGTGTGTGTGTGTGCAGGGTACATACAGACACCAGGCCTGGATGGGGTCACCCCATGTCGAACAAAACTAAGAAGCTGTGTGACTGTGACCAGACCGTCTGATCACATCATTTTCCTGACTGATGTCGTCTTGCAGATGTTACATCCTATCATATTGTGTGGTCAGTGTAGCTCCGAACACGTTAGAATGTATTCTAAACCTTTCCTTATATTCCCTGATTCCTTTGGAGATGGAGCGTGTGAAGAACTTGATATGTCAATACACCCCCGTTATGCTCCCTTCCTTCTGACATGCCATGTATTTAAACTGCACTTCTCCTTCCAGAGAGAAAAGCCGTATCTAGTGCCAGGACAGGGCACTTGGAACTGTTCGGAATCAAGATGGCCTCACCTGTTCGAGCACTTTTCCTGTGATCTGTTCTCTCAGTGCTCAGAAAGCGAAGATGAGGCCCAGTGCCCTTACACATCTGAACGATGTGGACCAGGGAAGGTAAAGTTAATCGAAATGATGTTCTGCACGTGTTAGTTCTACAAACCGGTGAACTGAAGTACAGGTGATCATGTGTGTAGCGAGGTAGATTAGCTCATTTGGCAAACTGCAAAATCTCTCTCTCTCTCTCTCTCTCTCTCTCTCTCTCTCTGTCTCTGTCTCTGTCTCTCTCTCTCTCTCTCTCTCTCTCTCTCTCTCTCTCTCTCTCTCTCTCTCTCTCTTATTTTCATTTTACTCCGTGGGTTTCGAACTCGCACCTTCTCACGGGGCGGACGTCTGAAGGCTTGCCTTTGTAGATAGATGTCTTACCCACATATTGCTATCCTTCAGCTGTTTTAGATGGATGTCTTACCCACATATTGCTATCCTTCAGCTGTTTTAGATGGATGTCGTACCCACATATTGCCATCCTTCAGCTGTTTTAGATGTCTTACCCACATATTACTATCCTGCAGCTGTTTTAGATAGATGTCTTACCCACATATTGCTATCCTTCAGCTGTTTTAGATGGATGTCTTACCCACATATTGCTATCCTTCAGCTGTTTTAAGTTAGGAAACTTCCTCTG